>WNWK01012145.1:0-61011 GCA_009830355.1 Cherax destructor | reverse complement strand
TTATATCCCCTTTGTTAATCCCATTTTCCACTTGTATACCTCGATCATGTCTCCCCTCATTCTACGTCTTACAAGTGAATGTAATTTTAGGGTCTTCAATCTTTCTTCGTAAGGAAGATTTCTAATGCTATGTATTAATTTAGTCATTCTACGCTGAATGTTTTCTAACGAATTTATGTCCATTCTGTAATATGGAGACCAGAACTGAGCTGCGTAATCTAGGTGAGGCCTTACTAATGATGTATAAAGCTGTAATATAACCTCTGGACTTCTGTTGCTAACACTTCTTGATATAAATCCCAGTAATCTATTTGCCTTATTACGTACGCTCAGGCATGACATAAAGCCCCTTCTTAGGGATTAAAGTATTCTTGACTAGTGGTGAACAGGTTACATGAAGCCTTAATAAATGTTGTATAGTCAATCGTCAAAGTTGGAACAACATTTGCAGTCATTCATCAACGAGTTGAACTAATTTGCTTATGTCTTGCTAAGTCCGAACAACATTGTCACGAAGCCGGACTCGGCTCTTTAAAGGTTAGCTTGTATGTGATTGACATTAACCTGTGAGCCTTAAGAACTGTCACCCATGCTCAACTATGGTTCGTTCAATTCGTGCCCATCAGAGTTGCTGCACGAATATGCGTTATAATGCAGCGAAGTGTGACTCAAAAGCCTCCCCAAACCATGGCCTTGGTTTCCAAATATAGTTAAAAACTTGTCATTGTCTTCTGAAGACTTAGGCGTAGTAGCCTCTCCTGTTTTTTGTGCACTGAAAAGCTTACCCTGATGCAAACTGGCTGAACTCAGATATTTAAAGACCCTTTTCTATCAGCGTATCAGCAGGCAAGCGAACACACACACACACACAAATGAATCACACGGAACTAAAAGGTACAATGAATATTCAAAAGGATTCTGCAAACATGGGTAGGCAACACGGCACCATGAATTACCATCGTCGGTACGATGAAGTACCACCCTCGGGCAGGCAACATGGTACGATGGAGTACATAACGCATAAATATAGCCTGCTGGTCCATTAGCAAGGGAAGGATGTAGAGAGGAGCGGTGATAGCGCTTCTGACTGTCCTGTCCTCTACACCTGATTTAAATGCCACGTACTGAGTTTAGGTGTACATCAGCTTAAGTTGTGAGTATTGCAAATTATCTGATATATATATATATATATATATATATATATATATATATATATATATATATATATATATATATATATATATAAACACATGGACCGTTTCCCACCGAGGCTGGTGAACCAAGAAAAAGAAACACTTTCATCATCAGTCATTCAACATTGTCTTGACAGAGGCGCGCCATGTGTACATTTGAATCGATGTCAGCTATTATATTCAGCGATTCCGAGAGAGACAGGTTATGCCAGCAAGCAACAACGACAGGGAAAGACCTACCAGGTCAGCCAGCAAAAACGACCGGGAGCAGCAACTACCAGTTCAGCAAGCAACAACGACAGGGGAGTAACAACTACCAGGTCAGCAAGCAACAACGACTGGGGAGTAACAACTACTAAATCAGCAAACAACAACGACAAGGGAGTAACAACTTCCAGGTCAGCAAGCAACAACGACAGGGGAGTAACAACTACTAAATCAGCAAACAACAACGACAAGGGAGTAACAACTACCAGGTCAGCAAGCAACAACGACTGGGGAGTAACAACTACTAGGGCAGGAAGCAACAACGACATGGGAGCAGCAACTACCAGGCTGACCAACGAGAATAAATATGACATTTATCTGACTAACAATATTTCTACACAGCTTTTTCCCCAATGCATATTTGATGGTACGTTATCATGACTACGACCTCGTTTTGAGACGCTTGTTTATGGTGTGTACTAACCCTTAGCTGTCTGTCTGTCTGTACTCACCTAGTTGTGGTTGCAGGGGTCGAGTCATAGCTCCGGTGTCTGTCTGTCTGTCTGTCTGTCTGTCTATCTATCTCTCTCTCTCTCTCTCTCTCTCTCTCTCTCTCTCTCTCTCTCTCTCTCTCTCCCCTCATATATACAGCGTAAATTGACTGAAAGATACACTCACCTCTCGGTGTGCCTCCCCTAACAATCCTCAGTTTTTATTGATTGTTATCTCTTCGGTTGATTACGGTCTTAATGACCCTCGTGCAGTTGAGTGGCCCTGGGATCTAACTGTTAATTGTCTGGTTGTGTCCATCGGATTAAATGCTTGATCGTATATTTTCATCTTGCTCCTTTTGACTCGCGATATTTTTGCACTTCTTTTTATTTTATTTCACGCTTCTTTACTGATAAAGCAAATGTTTCTTAGTCTTGGGGCCATTTCCTTTTGTTGATATATATATATATATATATATATATATATATATATATATATATATATATATTATATATATATATATATATATATATATATATATATATATATATATATGCAAGAAAACCACTATGAAAAATAGAATTCCAAGCGCTTTCGTGACTACTCACATTATCAAGGAACTATGTTCCTTGATAATGTGAGTAGTCACAAGCGCTGGAATTCTTCTATTTTTCATAGTGGTTTTCTTGCATATTTTGATATCACCTGTTTACTGTGATCTTTTTGCATATATATATATATATAATCGTGCCTAATAGGTAAAACTGGTCAATTAGCAAGAACTCATCTAAAATTAAGTACTTTCTAAAATTTTCTTTCAAACGTTTAAAGACATTTTTTTCATTCATGTTGATGTAAAAAAATTTAATTTTGAACCAAAAGAATCTTAGAAAACTTTCCTAACCTTATTATATCAAGCGCAATTTAATTTAGCCTAACCCAACTAAATATATTTTAGATACTTTTGCTATAATTTAATAATTAACAAACACAATGAAATATATTTTTTTCGTTATGTTCAGAATGATTTTTGCGAAATTATTGCATACACAAATTTTCACTTGTCATATATGGCAATAGGAGCGTTGCTATTTAAGCCAAAATCGCAAGTTTTACCTAATCGGCACGACATTTATATATATATATATATATATATATATATATATATATATATATATATATATATATATATATATATATATATATATATATATATATATATTTATATATAAACATAAAAACATCTACCACCAGCACCATGCGCCATGCTTCCAGTTAACTTAAAAATGATTACGTGTCGATGCTTGGAATAATTAGAGGCGTATGTTATGGAAAAACAATATGGGGTTAATGTTAACGAGGGAGTGACCAGTCAGTGCCGCCTCCTCCACGCCACTTGGGAGGGGGAAGAGGCGCCGTATGTAGGTGATGAGGGAACACACTTGGATTCAGCAATGCCCATACCCACATCTTTCATGATGTACATGGGAAACAAATAATGTAGTGTGTATTGTAAGACAGTGTGAACAATATATACTGTCCAAGTTCATGTGTATTGGACTCCCCCTCACTCCTCTCCCCGGGCAACCCCCACCCAACAACCTGCGCCTTCCCCACCCAAATCCCAACGACACCCCTCAAGTCCCACCAGGCCATCACGATCAAGTTCATCATACCTACCCAACATGTCGTACTCCACTCCTACAGTCTAGCTAGCCAGATGGATGCCAGTCAGAAGGAAGCGAGTAGCCAGGGAAATGACTAGGTTGGTAATACTAGGAGAGACAAATGTCGGTCGTGTTTACAGCTTCGTTGTCTCAACTCTAATGGTTTCCGCCGCAAATATGGTAGCTGCCCTGGTTCAGGATGTTCTCCTGTGGAAAGTGATGATCCAGAGCCACTTCAAGCACCTGAACCCACTCCACATATCTCATCTCATCAGATAATATCTTGGAAGCAATTAAAGCAACAGGTACCTGGACACTCACACATATTCCCAAAGCAGCCCGTCCACACGCAGCTGGGAAACTTACAGACCTCTTAAAAAAAAGTAAACGATAGTTCCACTATCCTAAATGCTCCACCAACCCTCAAGGCATGGCACAACTTGCTGCTTTTTGACAATGTCTGCTTAGCTGTGCAGGAAAGAAGGGAAAAGAGGCTAGCCTCAATGATCATTAAATCCTTAAGAGACTTTCCTAGAGCTGATAACCTCATTCACCTTCCCCATCAATACAAAATCGGGAGAGGCAGAACCCCCACTCACTCCAGTGACAACGAAAAAATCAGAGTTCAGGTGAGCAAGAAAATTGAAGAGGGCAACACAGTGGGGGCAATCAGAATTATCACCAGTGAAGATACAGTTGACTCCAGGAATGCTGACACTGCTGAAGCACTTAGAGGAAAGCACCCTGCCAGGGAAACCAAGGGCACCAGCAGTTCCAACACCTCTGTCCCCACTGTGGAACCACTGATTGTGCAAGACTCGAACATTTACAAAGCAATAATGTCATTCCCGTCCGGCTCTGCTGGGGGTTACACTGGAATAAGGCCACAGCATTTAAAGGAAATGGTTAATCCAGTTATCGAGGAGATTGCAAAGACACTGCGTTCAGAGATCACAAGGTTCGTCAACAATTCCTTGGCTGGTGTGATTCCTAACGAAATTAAACCTTTCTTGTTTGGTGCATCACTTTGTGCCCTTAAAAAGAAGGATGGAGGAATTAGACCAATTGCAGTGGGCAACACTTTTCGCCGCCTCGTTTCCAAAGCTGCTGTCCGAAGTATTCGCGCAGAGGCAGCCATCATGCTTCAACCAAACCAGCATGGCTTTGGGGGTCTCTCAAGGAAGTGAATCAGCGGTTCATGCAACAAATGCGTATATCAACAACCTGCCTGAGGACAATGCAGTGGTTAAATTAGATTTCAAGATTGCATTTAATCTCCTGAAAAGGGACGTGGTATTAGCAGCTGTACAGGAAGATTTCCCCTTGTCTCTTCCCTTTTGTTCCAGCTGGATATAGCAAGGAATCAATGCTCCTGTTTGGAGAGCATGAAATCACTTCATCAGAGGGTGTCCAGCAAGGGGATCCTCTCGCACCATTTCTCTTCTGTATAGCGGTTAGGAAAATCAGTCAGACTTACCAGTGAGCTAAACATCTAGTTCCTGGATGATGGCACACTAGCAGGTACAAAGGAGTCCCTTCTAGATGATTTTACACAGTTGATGACACGGGGACAGGAAATGGGTCTCATCCTGAATCCATCCAAATGTGAAATCATCTCAGTCAATCAACAAGTGATAGATGCAGTGACATCAAAACTACCAGGAGCATCAGTCATTGCCCCCACAAATAGCGTCTTACTTGGAGCACCTCTGGGAAGCGATGCCATTGACACAATTCTCAGGAAGAAACTGGAAGTTGAGGAGAATGGAACAACGAACAACCGGATGCCCAGCAGAAGGGAGCCACCCAATCTATGCAGATCTGATGGCAGCCAAAAGCGTCCAGATGGTATCACCCTTCAAGCCTGGACAGACGGCAAGAAGGTGGTGTGGGACTACAAATGTGCATCTACCTTGGCTGATACCTATCTCCAATACACCAGGGAGGAAGGAGGGGCAGCTGCCATCTTCAGGGATTCCCAAAAGTCGAGAAAATATGGAGAACTTGCCCATCATTATATGTTTGTTCCCACAGGCTCGTAGACCCTTGGCTCATGGGGAAAGTGTGCATCTAAGTTCCTCAAGGAGCTAGGCAAAAGACTCACCAGGGTAACTAGGGATACAAGGACAGCTAGTTTTGTGTTCTAGTGACTCAGCACTGCTGTTCAGAGGGGTAATGCCTGCTGTATTTTGGGCATGCGTCCCAGCTCTAAGAAGCTGGATGAGATTTTCGCATTATAATCAGTGATAAACACATAACAATATGTACTAGACATGTATCTCTCACACCTCATGCACTGTATATGCCATCTTTATATCAACAATGTATCTCTTAACTCTTTTGTACCATATTATGTAATAAAATATACCTATTGGTAAAAAATAATGAAACGATGGGGTTGTAGGGGAAGTGGAATATTCAAATGGCTTTAGGAAGAAATCTAAATATTCTTCCTTGAAGCATTTTTATCCACTTCTCCGAGGCTATGGGTCCCAAAATTTGCACCAGAGGTGGACCCCATCTCTCTCTCTCTCTCTCTCTCTGTTTGCCAAATAAAATAGTGAAGAATCTTTAGTGTGTGTGTATGTATGTGTGTGTGTGTGTGTGTGTGTGTGTGTGTGTGTGTGTGTGCTCTTATTGGCAAGTTGAGTGTGAGAAGAGGAAGGGAGGAATAATAGAGAAATAAGAAGTGGCCAAAGGCAGAGAGAAGATAGGCACAGGAAGGAGGTAGAGAGAAAAAAAAAAGTCATGAATTCGGAGAAGATGGAAGAAAAGGATGGGAAGAGGGAGGAGGAAGGGAGAAGAGAGGGAGAAAAGACAAGTACATTAAAAATGAAGTAAAAAAAAAAGACACCGAAAGAGAAAAAAGAGAAAATATAGGAAGGGGAGGGAGGAACAAGAGAAAGACAGGAAGTGGGAGGAGGGAGAGAATGGGGAAATATAAACAGGTGGAGGTATGGTTGAAGGTATAAGAAGAGAAATAAAGACATACGCGGAGAAATACAAAATATAACGTGATATAGAGAAGAGGGAAGTAAGAAGAATTAAAGAAGGGGGAGAAAGTATGAAAAATGAGAGGAGAGAAAAGAGCATGAGAGAGAATGAAAAGAGAGGGGAAAAATCCAGAGGACGAGGAGGAGATATAGGCAGAGAGGAGGGAGAGTGCAAAATGAGAATGAATGCTAAAAGACGCTACAAAGAGCAAAGAAAAGGGATGATAGTGAGGGAAAAAAAAAAAAAGATATGAGAAGAAGAGGAAAAAATAGATATTAGAATGCATCTCACTCTTCCCTTCCTTGACGAGGCTTCAACTGACTTATTGCTAGTGACGTGGGCTTCTCTTACCATGGGAAAGAGACCGATCTGCTCCCACGGGAGGGGAGACTGTTGTAGTTTTGACCATGTATAAGAAGTAAAAAAAGACACAAAAGCACAAACATACATATCATTTCATTACATATATATGTCGTGCCGAATAGGTAAAATTTATAAATTAACAAGGACTCATTTAAAATTAAGTCCTTTCTAAAATTTTCTCTTATACGTTTAAAGATACATTCTTTTTTTCATTTATGTTAATGCAAAAATTAATAATTTTGTACAAAAATAACCTTAGAAAACTTACCTACCCTTATAACAAGGGCAATTAAATTTAGCCTCATCAAACTAAATATATTTTATAAGTTTACAATAATTTAATAATAAACATACACAATGAAATAAATTTTCTGCATTAGATTCGGAAGGATTTTTGCGAAATTATTGCATGCATAAATTTTTGCTTGCCCTATTCGGAAAGAAGTGCGTTTCTATTTAAAGTCAAAATCGTAAGTTTTACTTATTCGGCACCATATATATATGTCGTGCCGATTAGGTAAAACTGGTCAATTAGCAAGAACTCATCTAAAATTAAGTCCTTTCTAAAATTTTCTCTTATGCGTTTAAAGATATATTTTTTTTCATTTATGTTAATGTAAAAATTTATAATTTTGTACCAAGAAAACTTTGGAAACCTACCTAACCTTATTACAACAAACGCAATTTAACTTAGCCTATCCCAACTAAATATATTTTAGATACGTTAACATTAATTTAATAATAAACAAACACAATGAAATATATTTTTTTCGTTAGGTTCAGAATGATTTTTGCGAAATTATTGAATACACAAATTTTCACTTGTCTTATATGTCAAGATGAGCGTTGCTATTTAAGCCAAAAACCTAATCGGCACGACATATATATATATATATATATATATATATATATATATATATATATATATATATATATATATATATATATATATATATATATATATATATATATAATATTGGTGGTGATAGACAGCAACCGCCCAGGGAGGTACTACCGTCCTGCCAAGCGAGTGTAAAACGAAAGCCTGTATTTGTTTTACATGATGGTAGGATTGCTGGTGTCTTTTTTCTGTCTCATAAACATGCAAGATTTCAGGTACGTCTTGCTACTTCTACTTACACTTAGGTCACGCTACACAATGGGCTAGTAACCCCTTTTCCTGTATAGATTTACTAAAAAGAAAAAGAAGAAAACCGTCAAAGTGGGATGTTTGAATGTGCGTGGATGTTGTGCGAATGATAAGAAAGAGATGATTGTAGATGTTATGAATGAAAAGAAGCTGGATGTCCTGGCTTTAAGTGAGACAAAGCTGAAGGGGGTAGGAGAGTATCAGTGGGGAGAAATAAATGGGATTAGGTCAGGAGTTTCAAATAGAGTTAGAGCTAAAGAAGGAGTGGCAATAATGTTGAATAATCAGTTATGGCAGGTAAATAAGGAATATAAATGTATAAATTCAAGGATTATGTGAAGTAAAATAAAGGTGGGATGTGAAAAGTGGGTCATAGTAAGTGTTTATGCACCTGGAGAAGAGAGAAGTGTAGAGGAGAGAGAGAGATTTTGGGAAATGTTGAGTGAGTGTGTGGGGAGTTTTGAACCAAGTGAGAGAGTAATATTGGTTGGGGATCTTAATTAATGCTAAAGTGGGTAACAATGTTGTGGAGGGAGTAGTAGATAAATTTGGGGTGCCAGGGGTAAATGTAAATGGAGAACCATTAATTGAGCTATGTGTAGAAAGAGGTTTGGTAATAAGTAATACATATTTTATGAAAAAGCGGATAAATAAATATACAAGGTATGATATAGCACGTAAGGAAAGTAGTTTGTTAGATTATGTATTGGTGGATAAAAGGTTGATGGGTAGGCTTCAGGATGTACATGTTTATAGAGGGGCAACGGATATATCGGATAATTATTTAGTTGTAGCTACAGTTAGAGTAAAAGGTAGATGGGACAAAAAGAAAATAACAACAGCAAGTAAGAGGGAGGTAAAAGTGTATAAACTAAGGGAGGAGGAAGTTAGGGTTAGATATAAGCAACTATTGGCAGAAAGGTGGGCTAGTGCAAGTATGAGTAGTGGGGGGGGTTGAAGAGAGTTGGGATAGTTTTAAAAATGCAGTATTAGAATTTGGGGCAGAAGTTTGTGGCTATAGGAGGGTGGGTGAAGGAGGAAAGAGGAGTGAGTGGTGGAATTAAGAAGAAAAGGGTGTGATAAAAGAGAAAAAGGTAGCTTATCAGAGGTTTTTACAAAACAGAAGTGTTAATAGAAGAGCAGAGTATATGGAGAGTAAAAGAAAAGTGAAGAGAGTTGTGAGAGAGTGCAAAAGAAGAGCAGATGAAAGAATGGGAGAGGCTCTGTCAAGAAATTTTGCTGAAAAAAAGAACAATTTTTGGAGTGAGATAAACAAGGTAAGAAAGCCTAGGGAACGAATGGATTTGTCAGTTAAAAACAGAGTAGGGGAGTTAGTAGATGGGGAGCTGGAGGTATTGGGTAGATGGCGGGAATATTTTTAGGAACTTTTAAATGTCTATGAAAAAAGGGAGGCGGTAATTTCATGTACTGGCCAGGGAGGTACAACATCGTTTAGGAGTGAAGAAGAGCAGGATGTGAGTGTGGGGGAGGTGCGTGAGGCATTACGTAGAATGAAAGGGGGTAAAGCAGCTGGAACTGACGGGATCATGACAGAAATGTTAAAAGCAGGGGGAGATATAGTGTTGGAGTGGTTGGTATTTTTGTTTAATAAATGTATGAAAGAGGGGAAGATACCTAGGGATTGACAGAGAGCATGTATAGTTCCTTTATATAAAAGAGTTTGTAAGAATTATAGGGGAATAAGTTTACTGAGTATACCAGGTAAAGTGTATGACAGGGTCATTATTGAAAGAATTAGAGGTAAGACAGAGAATATGATTGCAGATGAGCAAGGAGGCTTTAGAATGTGTAGGGGATGTGTAGATCAAGTGTTTACAGTGAAGCATATATGTGAACAGTATTTAGATAAAGGTAGAGAAGTTTTCATTGCATTTATGGATTTAGAAAAGGCATATGATAGAGTGGATAGGGGAGCAATGTGGCAAATGTTGCAATTGTATGGAATAGGTAGTAAGTTACTGAAGGCTGTAAAGAGTTTTTATGAGGATAGTGAGGCTCAGGTTAGGGTGTGTAGGAGAGAGGGAAATTACTTCCCGGTCAAAGTAGGTCTTAGACAGGGATGTGTAATGTCACCATGGTTGTTTAATATATTTATAGATGGGGTTGTAAAGGAAATAAATGCTTTGGTGTTGGGGAGAGGGGTGGGATTAAATTATGGGGAATTAAATGCAAAATGGGAGTTGACACAGTTACTTTTTGCTGATGATACTGTGCTTATGGGAGATTCTAAAGAAAAGTTGCAAAGGTTAGTGGACGAGTTTGGGAAGGTGTGTAAAGGTAGAAAGTTGAAAGTGAACATAGATAAGAGTAAGGTGATGAGGGTATCAAACGATTTAAATAAAGAAAAATTGGATATCACATTGGAGAGAGGGATTATGGAAGAAGTAAATGTTTTCAGATATTTGGGAGTTGACGTGTCAGCGGATGGGTTTAGGAAGGATGAGGTTAACCATAGAATTGATGAAGGAAAAAAGGTGAGTGGTGCGTTGAAGTATCTGTGGAGACAAAAAACGTTATCCATGGAGGCAAAGAAGGGAATGTACGAAAGTATAGTGGTACCAACACTCTTATATGGGTGTGAGTCATGGGTTGCAAATGCTGCAGCGAGAAGGAGGCTGGAGGCAGTGGAGATGTCCTGTGTAAGGGCAATGTGTGGTGTAAATATTATGCAGAAAATTCGGAATGTGGAAATTAGGAGAAGGTGTGGAGTTACTAAAAGTATTTGTCAGAGGGCTGAAGAGGGGTTGTTGAGGTGGTTTGGTCATTTAGAGAGAATGGATCAAAGTAAAATGACTTAGAGAGCGTATAAATCTGTAGGGGAAGGAAGGCGGGGTAGGGGTCGTCCTAGAAAAGGTTGGAGGGATTGGGTAAAGGAGGTTTTGTGGGCGAGGGGCTTGGACTTCCAGCAAGCATGTGTGAGCGTGTTAGATAGGAGTGAATGGAGATGAATGGTTTTTATGACCTGACGAGCTGTTGGAGTGAGAGTAGGGTAACATTTTGTGAAGGGATTCAGGGAAACCAGTTAACTGATTTAGTTATACTTGAGTCCTGGAAATGGGAAGTATAATGCCTGCACTTTAAAGGAGGGGTCTGGGATAGTGACAGCTGGGAGGGACTATTCTCAGCTGTCGTATCTGAGCGCCTCTGCAAAGAGAGTGATTATGTATGAGTGTGGTGAAAGTGTTGAATGATGATGAAAGTATTTTCTTTTTAAGGATTTTCTTTCTTTTTGGGTCACCCTGCCTCGGTGGGAGACGGCCGACTTGTTGAAAATTTTTTATATATATTTTAAATAAGACACGAGTGAATACATAACTATCACTGAAAATTAATGTATTAATACTGAATATAATTCACCCATGAGCGAAACTATTAAATATCAATAGCATGGCGAAACTGCTATTGAATGAGTAATGGTGAATGTGTTTCCTTTTATTTCGATCACTCTGTCATGGTGGGAGACAGCCAATGCTGGGAAAACAATCTTAATTTTTCAATCATTTTTTTTTTACCAATTTCTATTTACAGCAAAATATTTGATGTTTACTTATAACGTGAATAAATTTACATAAATATTTGATCCTCGCATGATGTCTTGGCAAGAGGAAAACATGAAAGTTGTGTAAATTATTTCTGTAGAGATAGCAATGTTGGTGGTGTTGGTGGTGTTGGTGGTGTTGGTGGTGTGTGTGTGTGTGTGTGTGTGTGTGTGTGTGTGTGTGTGTGTGTGTGTGTGTGTATGTGTGTATGTGTGTATAGTACGTACACACACACACATCTTCCCTCCCGCAGACAAGGAAATGTGTACACTCCTCCACACAGTCTTCAGAATTTGGAGGATTTAATCCTGGATAGAGAACGAGAGAGAGAGAGAGAGAGAGAAGAGAGAGAGAGAGAGAGAGAGAGAGAGAGAGAGACGGACAGACAATGTTCATGGGAAAGAGATACATCGAAGGATTTTAAATTCTACACTGATTATTATCGGCTGAGAAGTGTTAAGGACTATCGTCTATTATCTAGATTCCTGAGACAAGGATTTTAAAGAAGAATGTTTTCTCCCCACCTTCCAGCCCTTTCCTCTCCACCAAAATAATAAAAAAGGCATAGAGTTTATAAGGAAAACAAATGGATTGAAGACGTGGGCTACGAACTATATATTAAAGCACTGTCCCTACTGTAAGTATCAGTTTTATTCCTCTCTCTCTCGTTGGTTCTACTTCATGTTACCACTGCTTCTGCTTAATGCAGACACGAACAGCCGGATATTCTGAACGGTTACCGAACAAACACCAGGAAGCAGGCGGCCAATTCTATGACTGCCACGACCTCCACTTCTGCCACTCCTGTTATTATTTCCTGGGCAACTTAGCATCAGCTATTCGTTCTGATGTTGTGCAGGATTATCATCAGGAATCCAATGACAACAGTTTGTTTCTCCATGTTATCTAGCCGAATCCATTTTTGCGTACCACTTGCTCAGATCGTTCATAGTTCATAAATAATTGCATTGTCTTCACATTTACTGCTTCAATAGGCAATATGTTCCGTTCTGCTATAATTATGTTTGCAAAAAATCTTTACACACATTCGTGCTGCATCTCTTGCTTCGAAGTTTCACTTCACATTTTCAAGTTACTAACCCACTTTGCACTTCTGATAGTTCTTTTGTGTTTTAGTGTATCAGAATTATTCAACATCTTGAAGGTTTGAATGAGATCTCATATTTTCCTAAGAGATAAAAGACTAGGTGCTTCGAGTTTTTTTTATGATTTACATCTTAGTGATGTACGAATTTAATTGCTCTTTCGAAACCCTGGTTTTCAGTCTCTCATCTTCTTTTGTGTAATTTGGATACCAAAACCGAAGAGCAAATTCGGGATGTGGTCTAACAAGTGCAGTATAGGGTCAATATGGTTTATGACGTTTTTCACTCGAAATTTCTGGCTTCTTATGAAACCTAGCAGTCTGTTAGTTATGCATCTAGCAGGTAGATATTGTTTTGAGGTAGTTACTTATGACTACAACATCAGATCACTTTTTAGTTGTACCTACAGTGAGAGTAAAAGGTAGATGGGATACAAGGAAAATGGAAGCAGCAGGTAAGAGAGGTGAAGGTTAATAAACTGAAGGAGGAGGCAGTTAGGGTAAGATATAAACAACTATTGGAGGATAGATGGGCTAGTGAGAGTATAAGCAATGGGGTCGAAGATGTATGGGGTAGGTTTAAGAATGTAGTGTTAGAGTGTTCAGCAGAAGTTTGTGGTTACAGGAAAGTGGGTGCGGGAGGGAAGAGGAGCGATTGGTGGAATGATGTAAAGAGAGTAGCAAGAGAGAAAAAGTTAGCATATGAGAAGTTTTTACAAAGTAGAAGTGATGCAAGGAGGGAGGAGTATATGGAGAAGAAAAGAGAGGTTAAGAGAGTGGTGAAGCAATGTAAAAAGAGAGCAAATGAAAGGGTGGGTGAGATGTTATCAACAAATTTTGTTGAAAATAAGAAAAAGTTTTGGAGTGAGATTAATAAATTGACGAAGCCTAGGGAACGAATGGATTTGACAGTTGAAAGTAGGAGAGGAGAGTTATTAAATGGAGAGTTAGAGGTATCGTGAAGATGGAGGGAATATACTGAGGAATTGTTAAATGTTTATGAAGATAGGGAAGCTGTGATTTCGTGTATAGGGCAAGGAGTAACAATAGCTTGTAGGAGTGAGGCGGAGCGAGTTGTGAGTGTGGGGAAAGTCCGTGAGGCAGTGGGTAGAATGAAAGGGGGTTAGGCAGCTGGGATTGATAGGATAAAGATAAAAATGTTAAAAGCAGGTGGGGATATAGTTCTGGAGTGGTTGGTGCTTTTATTTAATAAATTTTGGAAGTGGGTAAGGCACCTAGGGAGAGAGCATGCATAATTCCTTTGTATAAAGGCAAAGGAGACAAAAGAGTGCAAAAAATATATGAGAATAATACTGTTGAGTATACCTGGTAAAGTGTATAGTAGAGTTATTTTTCAAAGAATTAAGAATAAGACGGACAGTGGGATAGTAGATGAACAAGGAAGCTTTAGGAAAGGTAGGGAGTGTTTAGACTAAGTGTTTACAGTGAAATATATAGGTGAACAGTATTTAGATAAGAGAAGGGTAAAGAGATTTTTGTGGCATTTATGGATTTGGAAAAGGCGTATGATAGGGTGGATAGGGGAGCAATGTTGCAGATGTTGCAAATGTATGGAATAGGAGGTAGGCTATTGAAAGCAGAGAAGAGTTTTTACAAGGATAGTGAGGCTCAGGTTAGAGTATGTAGGCGAGAGAGAGATTATTTCCCAGTAAAATTAGGCCTTAGACAGGGATGTGTGATGTCACCATGGTTGTTCAATATATTTACAGATGGGGTTGTAAAAGAACTGAAAGCTCGGGTGTTGGCAAGAGGTTTGGGGTTAAAAGATAAAGAATCTATAACAAAGTAAGAGTTGTCACAGTTGCTCTTTGCTGATGACACTGTGCTTTTGGGAGATTCTGAAGAGAAGTTACAAAAGTTGGTGGATGAGTTTGGTAGGGTATGTAAAAAAAAATTAAATATGAATATAGGAAAGAGTAAGGTGACGAGGATAACAAAAAATTAGGTAAAGAAAGATTGGATATCAGATTGGAGGGAGAGAGTATGGAGGAGGTGAATGTGTTCAGATATTTAGGAGTGGACATGTCAGAAGATGAGGAGAATCCTAGAACTGACGAGGGGGAAAAAGGTGAGTGGTGCACTGAGGAATCTGTGGAGACAAAAAAGTTTGTCCATGGAAGCAAAGAAGGTAATGTATGAGAGTATAGTTATACCAACGCTCTTTTATGGGTGCGAAGCATGGGTGGTGACTGTTGCAACAAGGAGAAGGCTGGAGGCAGTGGAGATGTCGTGTCTGAGGGCAATGTGTGGTGTGAATATAATGCAGAGAATTCGAAGTTTGGAAATTAGGAGGAGGTGTGGGATTACCCAAACTATTATCCAGAGGGATGAGGAGGGGTTGTTGAGGTAGTTCGGACAAGTAGAGAGGATGGAACAAAATAGAATGACCTCCTGAGTGTATAAATATATGTAGTGGAGGGAAGGCGCAGTAGAGGTCGGCCTAGGAAAGGTTGGATTGAGGGGGTAAAGGAGGTTTTGTGTGCGAGGGGTTTTCACTTGCAGCAAGAATGCGTGAGCGTGTTAGATAGGAGCTAATGGAGACAAATGTTTTTTTTGGACTTTACGTGCTGTTGGAGTGTGAGCAGGGTTTTTCTTTTTCGGGCCACCCTGAAACGGCCGATGTGTTAATAAAAAAATATTTTCATATGTTTAAATGCATGTATGTATGTATGTATGTATGTATGTATGTATCTCTCTCTCTCTCTCTCTCTCTCTCTCTCTCTCTCTCTCTCTCTCTCTCTCTCTCTCTCTCTCTCTCTCTCTCTCTCTCTGCCTCCCCTCTACCACTTACCCTCATGCAAAAACTTGTTTTAAATTTTAGATTATACCATAAGACACTATTTTTTATGTGTAATGCCAAGAAGATGACAGAGGCGACCATTAAACTTTTTTGTGTCTTGTATGCAAAGATGAGCCTTGGAGTTGGTGATGTTGTAGTGGCAGTGGTGTTGTAGTGGCAGTGGTGTTGTAGTAGTAGCAGCAGTGGTGGTGGTGGTGTTGTAGTAGCAGTGGTGGTAGTGATGGTGGTTATGTTCACAAACACACACACACACACACACACACACACACACACACACACACACACACACACACACACACACACACACATTTAAGGACCAGGTAATCAAGCTGAGGAAGGAAGGAGGAGAGATCACAAGAAACGACCGAGAAGTATGCGAGGAGTGTTCACGGAGGAGACAGAAGGGACTCCGGAAAGACGGAGAGGTGGGGTACACCATCAAGTGTTGGACACAATACATAGTACCGAGGAGGAAGTGAAGAGGCTGCTATGCGAGCTAGATACCTCAAAGGCGATAGAGACGGATAACATCTCTCCTTGGGTCCTGAGAGAGGGAGCAGAAGCGCTATGTGTACCACTAACAACAATCTTCAGTACATCTATCGAAACAGGGCGACTACCTGAGGTATGGAAGATGGCAAATGTAGTCCCAATTTTTAAAAAAGAAGACAGACAGTACTAAACCAGTGTCACTGACATGTATAGTATGCAAGGTCATGGAGAAGATTATCAGGAGAAGAGTGGTGGAGCACCTAGAAAGGAATGAGCTTATCAACGACAACCAGCACGGTTTCAGGGACGGAAAATCCTGTGTCACAAACCTACTGGAGTTCTATGACAGGGTGACAGCAGTAAGACAAGAGAGAGGGATGGGTAGATTGCGTTTTCTTGGACTGTACGAGAGCTTTCGACACAGTTCTACACAAGAGATTAGTGCAAAATCTTCAATGGATCAGGGAATACCTGTCAGGAAGACATCAGCGAGTCACAATACACGACGAGTGGGCGCCTGTGATGAGCGGGGTTCCACAGAGGTCATTCCTAGGACTGGTGCTGTTTCTGGTATATGTGAATGACATAACGGAATGAACAGACTCAGAAGTGTCCCTGTTTGCAGATGATATGAAGTTGATGAAAGGAATTTAATCGGACGAGGACCAGATGGAACTACAAATGATCTGGACAGGCTGCAGGCCTGGTCCAGCAATTGGCTCCTGGAGTTCAACCCCCACCAAGTGCAAAGTCAAGAAGATATGGGAAGGGCCAAGAAGACCGCAGACGGAGTACAGTCTAGGGGGCCCAGAGACTACAAAAATTCACTCAAGGAAAAGCATCTTGGGGTGAGTATAACACCAGGCACATCTCCTGAGTCGCACATCAACCAAATAACTGTTGCAGCATACGGGCGCCTAGCAAACCTAAGAATAGTATTCCGACATCTCAATAAGGAATCGTTCAGGACCCTGTACACCTTGTATGTTAGGCCTATATTGGAGTATGCAGCACCAGTTTTTAACCCACGCCTAGCCAACCATGTAAGGAAATTAGAAAAAGTGCAAAGGTTTGCAATGAGACTAGTCCCGCAGCTAAGGGGTATGTCCTACGAGGAGAGGTTTGGGAAAATCGACCTGACGACACTGGGGGACAGGAGAGATAGGGGGGATATGATAACGACATAGTATAAAATGCTGAGAGGAATTGACAAGGTGGACAGAGACAGATGTTCCAGAGATGGGACACAGCAACAAGGGGTCACAATTGGAAGTTGAACACTCAGATGAATTACAGGGATGTTAGGGAGTATTTCTTCAGTCACAGTTGTCAGGAAATGGAATAGTCTGTACTGGAGGTGTCAGACAGAGGCAGGATCCATACATAACTTTAAGAAGAGGTATGATAAAGCTCATGGAGCAGGAAGAGTGACCCAGTAGCAACAGGTGAAGAGGCGGGGCCAGGAGCTGTGACTCGACCCCTGCAGCCACAACTAGGTGAGTACAACTAGGTGAGTACGCACAGAGTTCAGCTAGACAATTACCAGAGATATATAACATTTATACAGCATATATTATGAAACAGTTTTTGGTAAGCAATGAAAAGTGGATGCAAATAGAAAGAGAGAGAGAGAGAGAGAGAGAGAGAGAGAGAGAGAGAGAGAGAGAGAGAGAGAGAGAGAGAAGAGAGAGAGAGAGACTCATCTGCGACTGCTTGACAGAGTAGAGAATAGAGGAAGACGTCTCCTCTCTCGCCTGGACCCATCCTGGATAGATTTGTCATTTCAGCAGAGCCTTCAACACAGGAGGGATGTGGGTGGCCTTACTGTTATGTACAAGGCCAACATTGTCAAAGTAACACACTTGGCTCCACTTCAGCGAGAAACAAGCTTCTATACCACAAGACGGGCAGAAAGCAGCAACTTCACTCTGGCTGTACCCTTCTCCTTTATCCCCAGGATGACTCGAGTCTGGAATACATTCGTACAACATTATGATGTCAACGAGATAAAGTCAGTTGATCAAATGAAAATGCTGGCCCACAGATGGCTCCAACTTCATCCTGTTCCCTACTTGTATGTTTCATAACAATAAAAATGCTTTCAAATGAGATGATGTAGGTAACAGCTCCTAGCTTGTCAATAAAGTTGAGAACCCTTAACTTGTAAATAGCTTGTCAATAAAGCTAGGGATCCTTAACCTAATCTTGTCAAACCCTGTGTAAAAAAAAAAAAGAGAGAGAGAGAGAGAGAGAGAGAGAGAGAGAGAGAGAGAGAGAGAGAGGAGAGAGAGAGAGAGAGAGAGAGACAGACAGACAGACAGATGAGCAGAGGGAGACAAAGATATTCAGAATAAAGCACGTATTAAGACAGGCAGGCAGACACAAAAACAGACGGGAGCAAACAAAGACACTTGCTTTTTCAAAGAAGCTAAGCCAAACAAACAATAAGAAACGAGTAAAAGGTAGAGAAACTTCCATTCATAATGCAAGTAGAAAATAAGAGAAGAAAAATGTGTTAAACGGCATCACACAAAAAGAAGCCCAGATTAATAAAATATTCAAATGAAAAACATAAATTGCAGTAAACATACAACTACATTTAATACTGTAAGCATATGCAACATTTAACTCAAACCGTATAGTGGCACGAGATATATTATATACGTGTATATATATATATATATCGTGCAGAATAAGTAAAACTTGCGATTTTGGCTTAAATAGCAACGCACTTCTTGCCGAATAAGGCAAGCAAAAATTTGTGTATGAAATAATTTAGCAAAAATCATTCTGAATCTAACGAAAAATATACATTTCATTGTGTTTGTTATTAAATTATTGTAAACTTACAAAAAATATATTTAGTTGGATTAGGCTAAATTAAATTGGGCTTGTTATAATAAGGTTAGGTAAGTTTTCTAAGGTTCTTTTGGTACAAAATTATTAATTTTTACATTAACATAAATGTAAAAAATATACCTTTAAACGTATAAGAGAAAATTTTAGATAGGACTTAATTTTAAATATGTTCATGCTAATTGGCCAAATTTACCTATTCGACACGACATAAATATGTTTATATTATTTATACGTATGTATATATATATATATATATATATATATATATATATATATATATATATATATATATATATATATATATATATATATATATATATATATATATATTATGTCGTGCCGATTAGTAAAACTTGCGAT
The DNA here is from genome assembly GCA_009830355.1 of Cherax destructor. Taxonomy (NCBI): domain Eukaryota; kingdom Metazoa; phylum Arthropoda; class Malacostraca; order Decapoda; family Parastacidae; genus Cherax; species Cherax destructor. The sequence goes on along the minus strand of WNWK01012145.1, from coordinate 41,748 downwards.
TTTGGCTTAAATAGCAACGCTCACCTTGCCATATAAGACAAGTGAAAATTTGTGTATGCAATAATTTCGCCAAAATCATTCTGAACATAACGAAAAAAATATATTTAATTGTGTGTTTGTTTATTATTAAATTAATGTTAACGTATCTAAAATATATTTAGTTGGGTTAGGCTAAATTAAATTGCGCTTGTTGTAATAAGGTTAGGTAGGTTTTCAAAGTTTCTCTTGGTACAAAATTATAAATTCTTACATTAACATAAATGAAAAAATATATCTTTAAACGTATAAGAGAAATTTTTAGAAAGGACTTAATTTTAGATGAATTCTTGCTAATTGACCAGTTTTACCTAATCGGCACGACATATATATATATATATATATATATATATATATATATATATATATATATATATATATATATATATATATATATATGATAGGTGGTAGGGAAGTGGAATATTCAAATGGCTTCAGAAAGAAATCTAATATTCTTCCTTAGAAGTCTTTTATCCACTTCTCCGAGGCAATGGGTCCCACAATTGACACCAGAGGTGGACCCCATCCTATATATATATATATATATATATATATATATATATATATATATATATATATATATATATATATATATATATATATATTATACTAGAATTCGCAAGAGCAGGCGAAATATTCACAAACACTGATCTCTGGCCGACGGAGACTCGAACCTACGAACCTTGTGACAAGGTACGCAGTGCTTTGCGGACCGTACCACACTGGTCCAATACCTTGGCGTCCAGCTCACGCTAGACGTTGATCCAAGCCAGCCAGCTTTCAGGCAGGTGGCTTACAGCTTTTCATCTCAATATCTGCATGCATCGACACAACTAGAGATTTTTACAATGCTAGGAATTCGCAAGAGCGTGAGCTGGACGCCAAGGTATTGGACCAGTGTGGTACGGTCGGCAAAGCACTGCTTCCTTGTATATATATATATATATATATATATATATATATATATATATATATATATATATATATATATATATATATATATATATATATATAATAGTGTGTGTGTGTGAGTGTGTGTGTGTTGTGTGTGTGTGTGTGTGTGTGTGCGTGTGTGTATATGGTTGTAGAAGACGAGTCCTAGCTTTTGTCCCTGCCATTTAACTTGTCGACGGCCTGACTCCACCCCTCCTAGCCTTATAGCGTAGCCCCAATTCCTTGAATCTAGAGCGCTTCACCGACATCAAAGTACACCCTTCCGCTTGAATGGAAAAGGCAAGTCAACAATGATTTGAACCTCTAGCTGCTGTTGAACTGTTCCACTTATCCAATTGTGTACATCAGGCTGGGCCTACAGCCTTACCCACCCCTTTTCCCCATCCAGGGGTCAATATTTACAACTACATTTCTCCCTCCATCTTCTTACCCCTCCTTCCTCCCCTTCCCTCCCCTCCCCCACTCTATAACACCTCTGGAACGAAAATTCTGTCCCGAATTTCTTGCCCAGTGCCATATATATCCGCGGGTAGCCTACAAAGAACCCCCGAGGATGAAACAATACCACTAGTGCCTGGTGGGAGGGGAAAAAGAGGGAAAGGGGAGGGGGAAAGATAGGGGGGAGGGTCGGGGATGGGATGAGCGAGGAAAAGCCCCAGGGAGGGAGGGGGAATTTTCTGCCTGGGTGATCGTTGTGTGTTGGTTATGGAGGTGTAAATAAACATGCGGAGTGCGCAAGAAAATAGATGCATAAAGAATCCGAGAATAACAGTCGTTGTGATGCGGAAAACAGAGAGTAATGAAATATTTGCAGGATCTTGGTAATAATAATGATGATGACAGAAGTCTGATAATAAGGTTGATTATTATTATGATTATTTTATTGTTATTATTACTGCATTATCGCATCGTTATTACTATTATTATTATCATTAAGTATTGGCAGTAGTATTAGCATGAATACGTGTGTGTGTGTGTGTGTGTGTGTGTGTGTGTGTATTTGTGTGTGTGTGTGTGTGTGTGCGCAGTCGACCGGCCGCGCGCGTGGGAGTGCTTCGGAAGAGTGCCACAGAACAGCTGAAGCTGTAGTGCAATGTGTCTGACCTTCATGCACAGTCATGTACCCTGCTAGGGAGCCCCACCATTTTACTTTCAAACACGGGGTCATTCTTCCGGCCGTGACTCAAGCTCTATTGTCGACCCAAGACTCCAGTTGAAACCGAAAAGCCTTTTTTTTATGCTTTCTTTTTAGCCTGTTCCTTGTCGAATATGAAGCCTTTCTCCTTTCAGCCTCAACCTGAAGTATTTTTTCCAGCCGAGCGTAAAATCCTCCCCTTTCATGTGAGATTAAACCCCCGCCTTCCAGTACGTGTTTCTTCAAGCCCAAGGATCTCTTTCCAGACCTCGGTTAAACCTTTCCTTGAGCTTCGAGGCCTCTTTTCAGCTCTCATTCTTGATGGCATTAATACGACCGTTCAATACCTCATTCCAGTCGGTGAAAATGTTCAATAATTCATTACAGACGATTTTAATGCGAACGTTCCATTCTTCGTTCCAGACGCTGTTAACGCATACCTTCAATACTAGGTTCCAAACGGTATTAATGCTAACGTTTTAATACCCCCCATTCAAGACGGCACTAACACGAAAGTTCAATATTTTATTCCAGATAATATTTCGAACTTTTTCGTTTATGTTGTTGCCTTTTTTCCATTCTCCATTCCAGTCAATGATAAATCCCCCTATCCATCCATCTCTCCTCTCGAAATCTGATGCAACTCTGCTTCCAGACGACCCCTAGAGATTCCTATCCAGCCGGATAGAAAATCGTTGTGAGTAGAACGACCCGTTCTTTTAGCAATTCTTATATCAACTCGCAACTATCAATCTGGACGACAACAAAACATTTTACCTGGCGCTGCACATGCCATGCAGGTACATAAAAAAAAAAGACACAGAACCCTAAATGGAAAAATACAGAAATAACCCGTACATAGTAGAGAGAAGACTATGACGACGTTTCGTTCCAACTTGGATGATTTACATGTCACCCTAACGCACGAAAATGAGGGAGTTTTTATTATATATATATATATATATATATATATATATATATATATATATATATATATATATATATATATATATATATATATATATATATATATATATATATTATATAGTATATCCCGTCCCTGTCCTCTCTCGCCTATATATACTGCTCCCTCACTCTCGTGAGTTAGTGTGACTTGTAAATGGTCCAAGTCGGGCCGAAACATCGTCGTAAGCTTTTCTGTACCATGAGTTGGTTATTTGTGTGATGCAGCTAATATCAGATACAATCAGCACACAGTAAAGAACGAAAGACACATTGTAGAAAAAAAAAACTAATTAAAAACTTTTGCTCATTTTGCAAAGTTTTCAATGTACCAAAAAAAATCAATGGAAATATCAACAATCAATACGTTTTTGATATCCATTTGGCGTAAATTGTAAAATATTTTCAGTATTCTTAAGCAACTTATAACTGATAGGAATTCGTGACCTAAATTACTCGGTTGGAGAGTCAAGTCTCTGAGGAATCAACCCGTCATCAAGGTCCTTAATAGATAACTGGTACAGAGAACAGATAGGCTCGATACTGTGGAAACGTTTCGGCAACCAGTGGCTTCCTCGGTCCAATTGAGAGAGAAGAATAGTTGAAGATCAGAAAAAGTTTGAGGTAGAGAGTCCCTCAGCCTGGCGTCGACTCCTGGCTGAGGGTCCAATTACCTCAAACTCCTTCTGATCTTCAGCAGTTATATTTTAAATTGGACTGAGAAAGCCGCTGGTGTGCGAAACGTTTCCACAATAAAGATACCGAAATATTAGACTCGTGTCTAATTCATCACTAAAGACCTTTTCTAATTTGCGTCAATGATCCTGAATCTTACGGCGACCATTAACAAATCATAATGGTCCAAGTCACATTATTTTTTATATTCTTCCGGCCATGGTATTGTAAATATCTATTCTTCCAACTATAGATAGGATGGGGAAGTGATAGAAGACTTTTGAAAAACAACGAGAGTTTCACTGTAGGGAAAAATGTGAAAAATAATGTATTTTGAATGTCTGAAAATCATTCCTGATTTAAGGTAGTCATTAGCACTGACATTAAAAACTAGGTCAAAATAGTACGAGGTAATGATATAAAGAAATGGAACAAAATTCACTAGATAATATTGGCATCGTGAATTGTTGTCTAACCTGACAAAGAATTGGCTGTTTTGTTTTGGTCAAGAATCACATTAAAGACGATAATAAACTCAAGAAGTTGCAGGAGACAATAAAGTTCACTTTTTAATTATAATATAACTGGAGAGAGAGAGAGAGAGAGAGAGAGAGAGAGAGAGAGAGAGAGAGAGAGAGAGAGAGAGAGAGAGAGAGAGAGAGAGAGAGAGAGAGAGAGAGAGAGAGAGAGAGAGACAGACAGACAGACAGACAGACAGACAGACAGACAGACAGACAGACAGACAGACAGACAGACAGACTGATACAGAGAGAGGGGAAGAGAGAGAGAAAGAGGAACAAAGAAAACACTTCTGCTGTTTCCTTCGCTTGCATCTTCCAAATTCCCTCATTGGAGAGAGAGATGAAGGCTCACGTCTTGCTGGTATGAAATATTAAACCCAGGAACACGTTGGGTGATACATGGGTTTCTCACTCAAATATGCGAGTGGAAGGAAGCACTTAGTGTGTGTGTGTGCGTGTGTATGTGTATGTGTTCGTATGTTCGTGTGTGTGTGTGTTCGTATGTGTGTGTGTGTGTGCGTGTGTGTACTCACCTATTTTTGGTTGAGGGGTCGAGTCATAGCCTCTTCACTGATTGCTACTAGGTCCTCCTTCTCCCTGCTCCATGAGCTTTATCAAACCTCGTCTTAAAACTATGTTTGGTTCCTGCCTCCACTATGTCGCTTTCTAGACTATTTCACTTCCTGACAACTCTATGACTGAAGAAATACTTCCTAACATCCCTTTGACTCATAGGAGTCTTCAACTTCCAATTGTGACCCTTGTTTCTGTGTCCCCTCTCTGGAACATCTTGTCTCTGTCCACCTTATCTATTCCTCGCAGTATTTTATATGTCGTTATCATGTCTCCCCTAACCCTCCTGTCCTCTAGTGTCGTCAGGCCGATTTCCCTTAACCTTTCTTCGTAGGACAATCCCCTTAGCTCTGGGACTAGTCTTGTTGCAAACCTTTGCACTTTCTCTAATTTCTTGACGTGCTTGACCAGGTGTGGGTTCCAAACTGGTGCTGCATACTCCAGTATGGGTCTGACGTATATGGTGTACAGAGTCTTGAATGATTCCTTAGTGAGGTATTGGAAAGCTATTCTTAGGTTTGCCAGCCGCCCGTATGCTGCAGCAGTTATCTGATTGATGTGTGCCCCAGGAGATGTGCTCGGTATTATACTCACCCCAAGATCTTTTTCTTTGAGTGAGGTTTGCAATCTTTGGCCACCTAGGTTATACTCTGTCTGCGGTCTTCTATGCCCTTCCCCGATATTCATGACTTTACATTTGGCAGGGTTAAATTCAAGGAGCCAGTTACTGGACCAGGCTTGTAGTCTGTCCAGGTCTCTTTGTAGTCCTGCCTGATCCTCGACTGATTTGATTCTTCTCATTAACTTCACATCATCTGCAAACAGGGACACTTCTGAGTTTATCCCTTCCGTTATGTCATTCACATATACCCAAAACAGTACAGGTCCTAGGACTGACCCTTGTGGAACTCCACTCATCACAGGTGCCCACTCTGACACCTCGTCACGTACCATGACTCGTTGTTGCCTCCCTGTCAGATATTCTCTGATCCATTGCAGTGCCTTTCCTGTTACGTGTGCCTGATCCTCTAGCTTTTGCATTAACCTCTTGTGAGGAACTGTGTCGAACGCCTTCTTGCAGTCCAAAAAATGCAGTCTATCCACCCTTCTCTCTCGTGTCTTACTTCTGTTACCTTGTCATAAAACTCCAGTAGGTTTGTGACACAGGATTTTCCTTCCTTGAAACCGTGCTGGTTGTCGTTTATAAGCGTGTGTCTTTCTAGGTGTGTGTGTTCGTGTGTGCATGTGTATGTTGTGTGTGTGTGTGTGTGTGTGTGTGTGCGTGTGTATGTGTGTGTATGTGCGTGCGTGTGTGCGCGCGCGCGCATGGAGGAGGATAAGTAGAGGAGGAAGAAGAGGACAAGGAGGTGGAACAGGCGGAGGAGAAAAAGAGGAAGGAGAAGATGAAGGAAGAGGAAGGAAGGAAAGAAATGTAAGTGCTTCGCTTCTCACCTTATCATTTAATACAACGGTAACATCAAGACTTGAAAAATGTCTTGGCGAGGACTAGTGTGTTAAGTTTCCACTGAGTCTCCTCTTGTACACCTCTCTCTGAAGCTACTCTCTCTTCCTCCTCCTCTACTTCTTCCTTTTTCTCCTCTATCTCCTTCTCCTCCTCTTCCGCCTCATCCTTCTCGTCTTTCTCCTCCATCTCCTTATCTTTCTGCCCCACCATATCCTCTTTCTCCTCTATCTTCTCTTCTTCCTCGTTTTTCTCCCCTCTTCTTCCTCCTCCTCCTCCTCTCTTCGTCAGAGTTCAGACACACTCTTGTAATTTCCTCGGGTGTCTTCTTCCGTTAGCTGTGTCAGCTCTGAGAGTGTGGGTGTGTGGGAGTTTGGGTGTGTGGGAGTGTGGGTGTCTGGGAGTGTGAGTGTACAGGATAATCTTTCCGCAGTCTTGATGGAACTTAGTTAATATGTGTACTGTATATATTTCGGCGTCACAATAACTAAAAATGTACTTGGGACGTGAGACTTACTGAGAAATAGATAGATAGATAGATATATAGATAGAGAGAGAGAGAGAAAGAGAGAGAGAGAGAGAGAGAGAGAGAGAGAGTGTATGGAGAGAGAGAGAGTATTAAAACAATGATCAACGTAACACAAGTAATAAGAGTAACAGCAAGATAGTTCTCTCTCACTCTCCATGCAATATTGCTTCAGTTCTCCCTCGTAACTTATACCAAAAATTTTTGGCCGCTCTGAATGATGCCGCGTCAAAAACGTGTTCCATAAATTTTCCATGATGTCAGCGGCGTGAAATTTTCCATTATATACTTTTAGTGGCCGGGGTGAAAATATTTTTATTATAGATATAAAGTTCAATATGTGAAATTGTAGAAAATTGTGTGCTTGTTTTATGAATCGGAAAATTGCTTTGAGGGAAATTTTTCAAACAGGACATGTATGTTTATATATTTGCATATATATGGAAGTCATGAGTGCATGCCTATTAATATATATACATATATATATATATATATATATATATATATATATATATATATATATATATATATATATATATATATATATATATATATATATATATATATATATATTATGTGTGTGTGTGTGTGTGTGTGTGTGTGTGTGTGTGTGTAAATTACCCCAAAGAAGGAAACGCATTCTCCAACATTCATTCAAACATCGATTTTCCAGAGGTATGCCGACATCACAGACAGATTACTCCCCAACTGCAGCATCCTCACCCTCCTCCCCTTCAGAGTGCAGGCACTATACTTAATACTTCCCTTACTAAAGTCCGGCTTACCGGTTTTCCTGAATCCCTTCGTAAAAGTTACCCTGCACACACCAACAGCACGTCCATAGAAAAAAACGTGAACATTCACTTCTATTTGACACGATCACGCAAGCCTCTTTTATACTCAGGTTTCTAAATTCACTGGAAGTTTCTTGTATCCCCTCCCTCTAATAGATCCTGGGACAACTTCCTTCCCTCCAAACTTCCTCTCCAGACTTATGCACCTCCTTCAACATATCCGTATACATCCTCCCTACATACCCACACTACCTTTACATTTTAAGCAGTATCGGTCAGGTAGGTCTAAATGCTCTATTAAGCTACCTAATTTTTTTTTAAACTTCATCTTTTGGGTTTAATGACCTTTTTTTTATATTTAAAATGTAAAAATTTTAAGTTTAGCACAAAAACTAATTAAGAAATGTGCTTAATGTAATGTGCTTAATTTAATTCAGCCGAATCATAAGTCATTTTGAACGACTTTTCTACAATTTAATATTATTTATCCCTTCACACTTCACTCTCCCTTTCTATCTCTTGTGCCACTAAACCTACTCTCCCTACTTTCTGCTACCGCTACTACTACTACCACTTACACTACCAGCCTTACCACTACCAGCCTTACCACTACCAGCCTTACCACTACCAGCCTTACCACTACCTCTACTTTTCAGTCCTCTCTTGATCCCGTCTCTGTCCACCTCGCCTATATATCTTGGCTCTAACTCTCTTTTGTGTTAGTGTGACTTTGTAAATGGTCCAAGTCGGACCAAAACGTCGTCCTAAGCTGCTCTCTCTCCCATATGCGGGTTATTTGTGGATTGTGTGTTGAGTTCATTGACCAAATGGCTTTGAGAGATTCGATAACATATTATAGAAGCTTCTGTTGCTGTGAGAAAGAATTGTCGGGTCACAGATAGTGGCCACAGACGTAGACATGAAACAGTGACGCTGACTTTGAATTTTTTTCATTATATGCCTAGCAGACAAATGGTACACAGCTGGATCTGCTGCAAGTCAGGACCACAGTTTGAATCCCCGCCCATGCTAATGCTATTAGACGCCTGTTGTATGTGACACTAGTGGTCCAGTGCATTAGGACGTCTCGAATTTTAACACGCTATGAGGGTGACGTCTTAAAGCTCGTGAGTTCGAGACTCGGCCAGGGCAGTTATTTGTTTAAAAACCACTTTGTTGTGGATGCATTAATATATATATATATATATATATATATATATATATATATATATATATATATATATATATATATATATATATATATATATATATATATATATATATATATATACACACACACACACGTGTATTTGCGGCGATGCGCAAGCCGACCAATATGGTCTACATGGTCTTAACTGTTCCAAAACGAAGGGTTGGCATGCAAGACACAATGAGGTCAACGACATCATAGAGAGAACCCTTGCTACAGTTGGATGCCCAGCCGAGAGAGAGCCTCGATCACTAGCAGCCAACAACGCCCACAACCCAGCAAACCTTCCCGACGGGATCACCATCTATCCTTGGAAGAATGGCAAGCTCTTAGCATGGGATTATACCTTTGTGTCGACACTGGCTGACACCTACATCCATCACAGTGTCGGGCGACAGGGAGGAGCTGCTGACCACAGGGAGGAGTACAAGATCGGCAAGTACAGGGACATAAGCCAACAGTATCAATTTGTCCCAGTGGGATCAGAGACCTTGGGAGCGTGGGGAAAAAATGCAACACGTTTCCTTAAAGAACTGGGTTCCAGACTCATCGACACCACCAGGTACCCAAGGGCAGCCACGTTCATGTTCCAGCGTCTCAGCGTGGCCATCCAGAGGGGAAACGAATGCTGCATACTTGGCTCGCGTCCGGCTTCGGAGGAGCTGGAGGAGATTCATAATCTTTGATATATTGTACCATTGTATTTATGTCCATGTTTATGTTTTCTGTCAATGTATTCTGTCTATTATTAAAGCATTCTATATATATATATATATATATATATATATATATATATATATATATATATATATATATATATATATATGCACACACAAAAAATCTAAAGTAACATCTTAAAATGCGATATAACCGCAAAGAATAGTAATTACGTTCCATGCTCTATCAAGGTTACTCAGTTACACTCTCAAGTAATATACTGTATGTATACACAGTGAGGGTTTAATTCAGTCCCTGTTTTAGATAATGAAGTACTGATATTGGAACACAGGTGAACTGAAAATTAAGTAACCATCGCACAGTCGACTGACTTTAAAGTTAGCAAAGAAATTCATTTCAGCAATAAAAGAAAATGTCATTGCTATGAAATTACAGTGCGAATTAAAATCAAAATAATAAAGAGACTAGTGCATTTTAAAAGGCTGTAATAACTTGCAGACGGATAAAAGTGACATAATCCAAATGGTATTTCAAACATGGCGAACGAGTCGTCAATCACACAGTGTGACGTTATCTATTGCAGTGATCTATTATGATCTATTTCAGTTGACGAAGTTCTGTCTCCTGAATTGACCATTTTTCATGTAAATTATCCAGCGGCGTCATACACGTCTCGTAAATATATATTTATACCCTTTTGTAAATTACTATTGATTTCAGAGGGGGGGGGACTCCGCTATAAAAATATAGGTTAATGCTCTCATATTTATACTACACTTTAGGAATTTAATCTTAGGCTTTTTAGGCCTCGTTGGTTATGACATAAGTGCGTTCGGTGCTTTTTTGTGGGGGTGGGGGGTATTTGGGCGGAAGTTAACCTCTGCATGAGTTTTTTGCGCATATATTTTTTATTAAAAAATATGAATTGTTTGCTTCATAGGAGGAATTTGTTTTGTGTGTGTGTGTGTGTGTGTGTGTGTGTGTGTGTTTGTGTGTTTGTGTGTGTGTGTGTTCGTGTACGTGTGTAAGTATGAGCTCCAGATAAGGACTTTGGCTTCTAAGCATCGACTGTCTCGAGTGGCTGTATACGAATTAATAATAATAATATAATAATATAATAAAATAATAATATAATAAAATAATAATATAATAATATAATAAAATAATAATAATAATAATAAAATAATAATAATAATAAAAATAAAATAATAATAATAATGATAAAAATAATAATAATAATAATAAAATAATAATAATAATAATAATAATAATAATAATAATAATAATAATAATAATAAAATAATAATACTATTATTATTATTATTATTATTACTGATTTTATTATTTGGTATTCGGATGCATCTAAAGAGTAGATTGAATAAGGATACTCAGCATGGAGGACCCAAAATGAGGGGACACAAATGAAAACTAGGGCAAATAAGCCGGTGGGAGAAATTGAATAATCATTTCAGGAGGGCTTAGAGCAAGAAGAATGTATTTAAGAAGAAATGAAGTAGTGTTCAGATCCACACGCCGGTGTGAGAACTGAAGGGCTTTTGATCCAAGGATTTCGAGGTACTACTGCTCTTTCTCGGGGTTAACCTGATTATTTTCCATTGCCCAGGCAGGCGCTATATAACCCTATGGTTTTAGCGCTTCCTTTTGAGTAAATTAATAGTAATAGTCATAGTAATAGTAGCATTAGTATTAATAGTATTAGTATTAGTAGCAATAGTATTAGTTGTATTAATATTAGTATTCGCATTAGTAGTATTAGTAATAGTTGTAGTTGTTACTGTAGTTATTGTAGTAGTTGTTACTGTAGTTATTGTAGTAGTTGTAGTAGCAGTAGATAAAATAGTTGTAGTAGTTGTTGCAATTGATGTAGTTATGGTTGTAGTAGTTGTAGTTGGGGTAGTAGTTGTGTTCTTCATGTACCAAAGATATGGAGAAAAGAGACAACAGTGTAATATTCTCGTTAATAGATTTTAATATTTGGCTCATAGAAATTTTCCACTGTCTCTCTATCTCTCTCTCTCTCTCTCTCTCTCTCTCTCTCTCTCTCTCTCTCTCTCTCTCTTTCTTTATATCCATCTCTCTTCAAACATGTCACGTGCAGATACCACCTGTATTTTTCAACTGTGACATGTCGACATGGTCAGGATATGTTTTTTTAATTCTAAATTATTTTAGAATTAACGATCATTAAGATTTTATATTATAAATATCTTTTTTTTAACACACCGACCGCCTCTCCACCGAAAAAGAAAAACGACAAGAGTTGTTTCTTTTTACATTTAGTAATTTACACAGGATAAGAAGTTACTAGACCCTTTCTCCTGGCGTTGTAGTCGCCTCTTACGACACGCATGGCTTAAGAAGGAAGAACAAGAATTAAGAAAATAAGGAAAACTCAGGTGGATGTACATGTGTGTGCACACGTGGACGTGCATATGTAGAGTAACCTAAATGTAAGAATAAGTAACAACATGTGCTTGTTAAAGACAAACAATCATATCATTATGTAAAACAAATATATATATATATATATATATATATATATATATATATATATATATATATATATATATATATATATATATTAATGATATTAATATATAGGACGTACCACCTCTAGAACTTTATTGGGGACCCTCATCCTCAGAGAAGACGATAAGCGTACCTTAGGGAAAACTCGAGGTTCTCCCCGGAGCTGTTTGAATATTTTCTTCTACTACCACCCCCTATATATAATATATGAATGCTTTATTAATAGACAGAATACATTGATATAAAACTCAAACATGAACATGAATACAATGGTACAATATGTCAAAGATTATGAATCTCCTCCAGCTCCTTCGAAGCCGAACGCGAGCCAAGTATGCAGCATGCGTTTCCCCTCTGGATGGCCACGCTGACCCGCTGGAACATGAACGTGGCTGCCCTTGGGTCCCTGGTGGTGTCGATGAGTCTGGAACCCAGTTATTTAAGGAAACGTGTTGCATTTTTTCCCCACGCTCCCAAGGTCTCTGATCCCACTGGGACAAATTGATACTGTTGGCTTATGTCCTTGTACTTGCCGATCTTGTACTCCTCTCTGTGGTCAGCAGCTCCTCCCTGTCGCCCAACACTGTGATGGATGTAGGTGTCAGCCAGTGTCGACACACAGGTATAATCCCATGCTAAGAGCTTGCCATTCTTCCAAGGATAGATGGTGATCCCGTCGGGGCGGTTTGCTGGGTTGTGGGCATTGTTGGCTGCTAGTGATCGGGGCTCTCTCTCGGCTGGGCATCCAGCTGTAGCAAGGGTTCTCTTTATGATGTCGTTGACCTCATCGTGTCTTGCATGCCAACCCTTGGTTTTAGAACAGTTAAGACCATGTAGACCATATTGGTCGGCTTGCGCATCGCTGCAAATACACGTATATTCCGTGTGAATAGGGGCAGCAAGGCGCAGAGCCACTGCAATACGAAGGGTCTTAGGGTCGAGGCGTGTTCCCATGGCCGAAATGGGAACTGTTTGGAGGAAGTCCCCAGAGTGAAGTGCACTCACAGCTAGGAGACGGGCAGTCTCCCTGTCTGATGTTACGGCCCTAAGCATATTGGCAAGTATCTTTTCAGTGATGGGGCCGTCCCAGCTTGACTGTTTGTAGGCCAGTTCTTCACTACGTTTTGGTGTTGGAGCAGCAAGAGTCTCCCATTCAATGATGGCACTGGTGTAGCTAGGGTCCTGTATTCCTGCTGAATCACTGAGGTTGTCTGGAAGAATTTGTTTTATTAGCTCATTTGATGCTATGGAAGAGGATAAGAAAGCTGGTAGGGCAATCTGGGAGGATTTGCGTACTCCCAGCCCCCCAAGCCTGACTTTAAGTGAGGCTTGCAACCACTGTCCATATATATATATATATATATATATATATATATATATATATATATATATATATATATATATATATATATATTATGAAAAAAGTATCATCCATCACTATGAGTGTTAATACCAATGATGTATTCAGCTTGATGAAGTTTGGCTTAGGCGGTGACATCCATCACTCATAGCAGAGTCATCCATTAACGTCAGATGGGTGGGAATAAAATATATATTTACTACCAACACCGAACCTTCATCGACGCTGGGAAACAAGTCATACACCCACGTGGATTATAAATTTATTTAATGTTTTGCTATATATACCGTATCTGTCTCTGATTCGGGCCGGTGTGTGTGTGTGTTTGAAGTGTGTGTATATACATGTTTATGTAGTTGTTTGTCGGGCGTGCTTGTTTATCTCGGTTTTCCGCTTGTTCGTGTTAATTTGTTTGGGTGTCTAGTGTGTACTCTCCTGTGTGTGCTTACAGGGATCGAGTCTCAGCTCCTGGCCCCCGCCTCTTCGGTGGTCGGTACTATGTCCTCTCTCTCCTTGCTCTAAGAGGTGTGTGTGTGTGTGTGTGTGTGTGTGTGTGTGTCTGAAGGTTATATATATGAAGCCTTAATGAACCTTGTGTTGTTGATAGGCTTTCAGTCCAAAATACACACCAGAAGTACGAAGTTAACGCACGAGGCATTAAGATACATTTTCAGGCTCTGACGTGAAAATGGAAAATTGTTGAGACGGTTTCCAGGGTGACGCATTCGATGGAATATAGATTGTTGAGGAGTGAACCCAAGACTGCAGCGAGGAGGGAAGAATTTGACAATAAAGTGGATGATTTCGCACGTATCGAGTGATTTAGAGAGAGAGAGAGAGAGAGAGAGAGAGAGAGAGAGAGAGAGAGAGAGAGAGAGAGAGAGAGAGAGAAAGAGATAATACCATTATATCACAGATATGTAGTTACAGGGGAGTAGAGCTATCTCCTAATCTTTCACCTTCAATAATTCATTCCTCACATAATTTATATTTAATTACCTGTGGTTGTATCACTCACTGATTCCTTTCTTAAATCACCCCATTGATCAACCACTCATTTTGCGATGAAACGACTTTAAGTATCCCTTTGCCTTCAGATTATTCTCAGTTCACAACCAATAACTTTTTCAACCCCGTTGTAGGTACTAAGAATTATTTTTAATCTATTCTTTCATGTTCTTCCTTTTGGTTATTATGTCTCCTCTCGTGGGCATCTTTAAGTGTCTTGAGCCTTATATCATAACGTATATTTTGTAGCTGTGGTAGCCATTTTTTTTTGTATCACTCTTTCTCACACACACACACACACATATATATATATATATATATATATATATATATATATATATATATATATATATATATATATATATATATATATATATATTCTACGCCTGCAGAATGAGATGTACTCAAATTTGACCCAGGCAACGGTCTGTTAGCTCCAGTTAATTGGATCAAGAGCTCTTCACGGGAATCAATGCACTTCTTCCTTAAAGGAACCCAAAACTGCATGTAAATCCTGGAGAGAAGAAATGCAAATTTTTTTTTTTTCTAAACATTTGTCACGGGAAGAAAATCGCAATTGCACTTTCTTAAAGTTGAACCTTGGCCTTCCTCTGAGTTACAAGTGACGTTGATTAAGTAAAAGAATGTTTAATCACTTCGTTTCTCCTTTGTCAGCAGAGTCCTTCGTTGAGGGGAGCACTTTGAGACCGCTGCGAAAAAAAAAAAAAATGACGGATACGTAATTTTAACTTTGTTTCTCAGTCACCAGCGTGTCTGAAATTTCCATCTCTGTAAACTAACGTTAATGCCACCAGGTGTCTAATTTGTCTTAATAATTTCCAGTGTCATCTTTTCCTTTGAAGAAAATAGTGAATATATATATATATATATATATATATATATATATATATATATATATATACATACATACATACATACATATACATGTATATGTCGTGCAAATTAGGTAAAAATTGCGATTTTGGCTTAAATAGCAACGCTCGTCTTGCCATATAAGACAAGCGAAAATTTGTGTATGCAATAATTTCGCAAAAATCGTTTTGAACCTAAAGAAAAAAATATATTTCATTGTGTTTGTTTATTATTAAATTAATGTTAACGTATCTAAAATATATTTAGTTGGGTTAGGCTAAATTAAATTGCTGTAGATTTATAATTATACCATTTGTAGTACAATCTTTAAATAACAGTTTGTACTGCTATTTGATGATGGTACTGAATGGACCGAAACGTCCTCCAAAGTTGTTGTGAACTGTTTCAACGACGTTATTGTGGTTCGACTTTGAATTGTTCCAACCACGGTACTCTTGACTTTTAATTTTCGAACGTTGCAGAACTACCACTACCTCCTTCGAGGGGAATAAGTACCATCTTCCTTAGAACTACCACTATCGCTACTGTGAGCTCCATTTCG
Source organism: Cherax destructor (assembly GCA_009830355.1). NCBI lineage: Eukaryota > Metazoa > Arthropoda > Malacostraca > Decapoda > Parastacidae > Cherax > Cherax destructor. The sequence continues at coordinate 25,868 of WNWK01012145.1, read as the reverse complement.
AAGGTTCAGTTTCCCAGAATACCTGTTCGTGTGTGTCTGTTAAATATATTACTGAATATTAGTTTTTATTCTCAGCTTGGGTGAGTTAAGTTGGTTGACCTTTTATTAAGTAATATTTACGAAGTATGAAAAGGGGCAGCTTATGTTTGGCAGCGCGGAACACATTGCAGAAGCTTAGAGAGTTGGTATGACAACGTACGGTGATAAAGTTGTGGGATGGTTTGCATATGAAGTAGACCTTTCACTACCATGATAAGAATTTATGGGTAAGCACTGCCACCACGATAATTAGCACCACCACCACCACCACGACAACTACCACCACAACGACAACTACCACCACCCCCACTACCACCATTACAACCACCACTCAACTAAGCTTCACCACCAGCCCAACACTCAAACACCATCACCACCACCGTAGGCAACACAACCAACCTAAGGTCCACCAACACCCTACCCACACCAAGACACACCACCAACCCCTAAGCACCCCCCTGAACCAACAACCCTTAAGTACCACCCTAAAACACCACCAACCCTTAACCACCACCACCATTACCACTCACATTATGCAGCTTTTAGGCTTCCTGAAACTATTTTTTTGCTCTAGCTCTCTTGAGAACTTTCTCCATATCTTTATTTACCTACCATTCAGTGTCACCTGCAGAGCTCATCCCGTATTTTTTTTTTTTTTAGATGTTGACTAATCTTGCGGAGGAGTTTGTTCAGCTTCCTTAAAAACTCGATTTTTCACAATATTTTTAAACAGATTGATAAATATATATCATTTATTGACAATGATATAAAATGTTTAGTTTTTGGACCTAACCTAACTTAGAAACCTCATCTAACTCAACTTAAATTAGCGTTATTTGTGTAGCTAAATTCTGCTATGTAGAGCATAGGTCCGTTTACATTTATTAAAATCAATTATATGTTTTTTAGTTATGTTCAGACTAACTTTCGCTGATTTATAGCAAAAACAAATTATCATTCAGCTAATTCGGCACAGAACACCCTTGCCGAATAGGCCAAACTCGCCGGTTCGGCTTAATCGGCACGATATATATATATATATATATATATATATATATATATGTCGTGCCGATTAGGTAAAACTTGCGATTTTGGCTTAAATAGCAACGCTTTTCTTGCCATATAAGACAAGCGAAAATTTGTGTATGCAATAATTTCGCAAAAATCATTCTGAACCTAAAGAAAAAAATATATTTCATTGTGTTTGTTTATTATTAAATTATTGTTAACGTATCTAAAATATATTTAGTTGGGTTAGGCTAAATTAAATTGCGCTTGTTGTAATAAGGTTAGGTAGGTTTTCAAAGTTTCTCTTGGTACAAAATTATAAATTCTTACATTAACATAAATGAAAAAAATATATCTTTAAGCGTATAAGAGAAAATTTTAGAAAGGACTTAATTTTAGATGAGTTCTTGCTAATTGACCAGTTTTACCTAATCGGCACGACATATATATATATATATATATATATATATATATATATATATATATATATATATATATATATATATATATATAGACAAAATACAAAATACAATGGGGAGTAAACAACATAGATAACAACTCAGAGCTACATGTCAAATACTTCGTCCAACTCCCCGGCAGTGGGCCGCGTGCCCAGAATACTGCAGGCATTTCCCCTCTGGATCGCAACACTGAGTCTCTGAAACAGGAAGCTGGTCGCCCTGTGGTCCTTGGTTTCTATGATGAGTTTTCCACCCAGCTCCTTGAGAAACTTTAGAGCACACTTGCCCCATGCTCCATGGGTCTCCGACCCTATTGGGATGAAGTTATAGCAAGAGGGAAGGTCTTCATATTTGCGGGTCTTCTGGGTCTCCCTGTGGCTGGCAGCTCCACCCCTTCGGCTAAGGAGTGTGGCAGGTAGGTGTCTGCCAATGTGGCAGCACAGGTGTAGTCCCAAGCAATCTGCTTACCATCCTTCCAGGGTAGCATGGTGGCTCCATCAGGACGCTTTTGACTTCCATCAGACCTCTGCACTTGGGGTTCCCGTTGAGCTGGGCAACGGGCTGTGGCGAGGCTTCTCTTTATGATGTCATTGACCTCCTCATGTCTAGCATATTTCCCCTTCTGATGTGTGACACACTAGACCATGAAGTCCGAATTGGTCAGCCGTCGCCCTGCCGCAAATACACCTATGTTCGGTGAGTATGGGGGCGGCTAGGCGAAGAGCAACACCAATCCGAATGGCCTGTGGGTCGAGTCGAGTCCCCAGAGAGGAATTGGGAACAGCAAGAAGGAAATCTCCTGAGTGTGGTGCCTTCACCGCTAGGAGACGAGCTTTGTCCTTTCCTGAAGCGTTGGTGAGCATTGTGTTGGAAATTTTTCCATGATCGGTTTGTCCCAGTGGGACTGTTTGTGCTCTTTGGGAGGAGCTGGTCTACTGGAGGAGTCTGCCAGGATGTCCCACTGCACTGCTGCTTCAATGAACTTGGGGTCTTGAGCTCCCACCACCCCTCTCAAACGTTCAGGGACAATCCTCTTGACTAATCCACTGGAAGCCAAACACGATGACAGAAATGCAGGTAACGCTACCTGCCTTGCTTTCGCACCCCTATACCTCCCAGTCGCACTGGGAGGGTTGCCTGCTCCCATTGCTGATCCTCTAGTGACAGATTCAGTGCCTTCTTGAAGGTTGATCTCAGGTGTGCGTCATACTCGTCAAGTGTTGGGTTTTCAAAAGAGGGTGCGCACCTCAGGAAGTAAGTGAGTCTTGGCATAGTAAGACACCTTGTGAGGAGATACAGGGCATCATGGGCATCAAGATCACTTATTCTCTCCTCCATTCTTTTCAGGTCATTCACTTTGTCCTTGAGGACAGTGTCGATGGCGTGGTGACCCAGCGGTGCTCCCAGGAGGGTACTGTTGGATGGAGTGGTAGTAGTGACTTCTGGGAGGATTGTTTGCACTGCATTGATTATTTCCTGATTTGTTGTGATAATTTCACACTTTGAGGGATTAAGGATGAGTCCTAAGGCTTCTCCTTGTGTCTTCACCCGTTGTAGGTCCTCTAACAAGGACTCCCTAGTACCTGCCAGAGTGCCATCATCCAGGTACCAGATGTTGAGCTCGCTGCATAGGCTGGAAGTTAGTTCTCTTACTGCCAAACAGAAGAGAAGTGGAGCGAGTGGATCACCCTGCTGAACACCCTCAGACGAGGGAATTTCATGTTCCCCAAACAAAAGAGTCGAGGGTTTGCTGTAGCCAGCTGAAATGAAGGGAAAGAGACTGGGGAACCGATCCCGAACGGCTGGCAAGACCACATCTCTCTTCACCATATTAAAGGCATTTCTAAAGTCAAGTTTGACTACGGCCTTGTCTTCTGATAGGTCCCTGATGTAGGCCCTTGCCGCATGAGCTGCGGCTTCACTGCCTTGAGAGACCCCAAAGCCCAGTTGGTGTGGCTGGAGTAAACTGGCAGCTTCTAGGCGAATGTTTCTTACTGCTGCTTTGGCAACTTGGCAACTTGGCAACATATGCAACATATGCATATGTGTCTAATTTACCAACTCGTCGGTTCTCTGAACCATTCATTCACATCATTATAAAGGAATGAGTGAGGTGTCGGATGTTGACCTTGAGGTGTTATCTTGGCCTTATAAGCCTTTTGTTTGCTGATATTTTTTCTACAGTTCCTTGATAATATGAGAAATCACGAAAGGGCTTGGAAGTTCACTATTTTTCACTGTGGTTGTTTTGCATATTGTGATATTACCAGTTTACTGTGATTTATCTGTAGGATTGACGTTTCACCATAGGTTCTTCACATCAAATTCTAAGGTGAAAGAATTGAAAAAATGTAGAATTTGAAATTAAAATGACTGACGCAGTGGAACAATAAAATGAAGTTAAAATAACAATAATGAGCTATACTTAGAGAATAATTATGCAAGACAACCTATTGAAAAAATAGTGAACTTATCCTTGACCATCTCACCCACATCATTATAAAGGTAAATTAGACACATATGCAACACTTGGGTATCTTTATTGAGGAAACGTTTCGCCACACAGTGGCTTCATCAGTCCATACAAAGGAGAATCGTGAAGAACAGGAGGAGTGTGAGGTTGTCAGGCCCTCAATCTTGAGGCGATGTTGTCAGTCCATCAATCTTGAATAGAATAACAGCATATGAGCAGAGGAAGCTTATATACTGTAGACAGGAGAGGTGCAGCAGTTGTAGGAGGTGTCACATTTGTTCAATGTGGAAGTAGGTCGTGCCCAAGGAATAGGCATGCGAAGAAATCCCTGTATTAAGATACCAAGATGTTGCAGTGTCAGACAGGATGTGAATGAATGGATCAGAGAACCGACGAGTTGGTAAATTAGACACATATGCAACATATGCATATGTGTCTAATTTACCAACTCGTCGGTTCTCTGAACCATTCATTCACATCATTATAAAGGAATGAGTGAGGTGTCGGATGTTGACCTTGAGGTGTTATCTTGGCCTTATAAGCCTTTTGTTTGCTGATATTTTTTCTACAGTTCCTTGATAATATGAGAAATCACGAAAGGGAATGGAAGTTCACTATTTTTCACTGTGGTTGTTTTGCATATTGTGATATTACCAGTTTACTGTGATTTATCTGTAGGATTGACGTTTCACCATAGGTTCTTCACATCAAATTCTAAGGTGAAAGAATTGAAAAAATGTAGAATTTGAAATTAAAATGACTGACGCAGTGGAACAATAAAATGAAGTTAAAATAACAATAATGAGCTATACTTAGAGAATAACAATGTTACTAAGTTAATTATGACAAAAATATAAGAAGTCTGATAGAAATAAGTTCATCTTTACTAGGGGACGCCTATGATTGTTTTATTTTTTTGTCCACCTTCACGTTTGCTTGGCGACTCAACGGTGACCGAGAGTCACTTGACCTGATACTTGTCTCTCCAACACTCGCAAGTGTTGTCCCGGTCTCTTGCATTTTGGAAACTGTTTTTGTAAGCTCCTCTTGCTGTGTCGTCACAGCTTGTTACCTCATAACGTAACGTTCAGGTTACCCAGTGACCTAGTTATTTTCAGGCATTGATGTAGTTTTAATGAACGTTACCCTTTCAGACCGTCGCCTGAAGTTTGTTTCTTTCAGCCATACTGAATGACGGAGCTGCTTATTGTGCAATGGTATGGACAGCGTCCTTTTCAACCAAATATATTAGTGTCATTCCTACCCCCAAGAACTCTACTTTAAGTCTTAAAGCTTTCTTACCTTAAACTGTATGTTACCACGGCTGGTACGGATGTCTTGATACTTAGCTGGACCATAATACATTACCTGGAATCGATATGCGCTATCTACCATCTTCTTCGTTTCTAGATCACAAGAATTCCACTTCGAAAAGTAGTTTTCTGGTTTTCGTGCGATAATTTGTGAATGCCTATACTGATTGGCTTTAAGCTTTGAAAGCTGGAGTTTCTTACATAGTGGAAAGTCTGACTTTTCTGGGGGCTCCTTAGCTACCAATTTGCCTTTTTTTTTTACTGAAAAACTTAAATATTTGTTTCCAATGATACCTTGTGAATCCCTGTTCTGACTTCTAAATCTTCAGTGCTAATATTTGCCTGCATTGGAAACTTATGCTGCACTCTGTACCGTTCATTTCACTTGTATTGACGGGGAGGGAACGAGGCTGGGCGTGAAGGATACGGGGATGCCTTTCTCGACTCAAGTAGCCAAAGAAACGCCTTTAGTCTTCGTATTGCTTTATTATAACGCAGGTCGTAAGCTCAGGTTCTGTTTTCTTTTAAAATTTTGGGAACGTCTCATCTGATAGATTTCAGTTGTTCAAAGTTGGTGAACTCTAACTAGAGGAAGACTCAAGGAACTGTTGGAATGGGCAGCTGCCCATTGGTTAATTTTATAAAGTCATTCCTGATTTCTTTTTTTTCAGTGGGATATGTTGCGAAAGCCTCTTCTGATATTCTTCAAACTTAGAACACTAGTATATCTTAGATAAGATAATTAAAATGTGCCTCTTCTGAACGAAATAAATTGCTGATGGTTGATGCATTTTTCGATTTGGGTTATGCAGGTTCATATTTGTAATTTTTTTTTCTGATCGCTCAGCCACCGAAGCACATAGAAAAAAATTTTGAGAGGAAAATAACATTTATCATATGATTTTTGCCTCCGAGTTTTTCGTTAAAAGTGATTTAATTTTACGTTCAAGTGCATTGAAAATAAACATTTATTATGTACTTCTTTTAAAGCTTATAGATTTAACATTTTTATTCCTGTGTAGGAAATGGAAGAGAATTAGGAAGGGGATATAAAGGAGAAAGAATAAAAGGATAAAGGGAGGAATAAAAAGGAGGAAAAGGAAGAGGAGGAGGAGGAGAAGGAGGAGATTTAAAAAAAGAAGGTAATAAAAAGAAGCAAAACAATAAGATAAGGAGGAACTAGGAGGAAAAACCTAAAACATTCCTGTTTCTATTTCTATTTTGAGCACAGGTAGGCTGGCAGATGACCCGCCAGCCGCCCTCCGTTCGTACCCAGTTGAGCTTTTCCAACTGTGATAGTCTTTTTTCCAGTGATGGAATTAAGTTATATCACTGGGGTCACCTTGCTCCCCGTTTGACGAGAGGAAAGGGAGAGAGGGAGAGAGGGAGAGAGAGATGGAGAGAGAGGAGAGGGAGGAGAGAGAGAGGAAAGGGAGGGAGAGAGAGAGGGAGGGAGGAGAGAGAAGGGAGGGAGAGAGAGAGGAGGAAGGGAGGGAGAGGAGGGAGGGAGAGAGAGGGAGGGAGGAGAGAGAGGAGGAGGGAGGAGAGAGAGGAAGGGAGGGAGAGAGAGGAAGGAGGGAGAGAGAGAAGGAGGAGAGAGAGAGAGAGAGAGAGAGAGAGAGAGAGAGAGAGAGAGGAGAGGGAGAGGAGAGAGAGAGAGAGAGGAGAGAGAGGAAGGGAGGGAAGAAAATTAACGCAGAATAAGAGAAGAGATTCAAGTCAGAACCAGAGAGAAGAGAAAAGTGGACATAGGAAAAAAGACAGTGAAGAAGAGAGATTAATATAAATAGCCGATTGGAAAACTGGAATTATCAGAAACAAAATTAAGTCCTTCAGAATAACTTTGAAAAACATTAGTAAATTCAATTTAGAACCAGCCTCTCTTTCAGTGTCAATTGCCACAAATTTTTGATACGTTAACATTACAAAAACCAAAGAAAATATTTGTTTTTCAATGATTAAGTGTATACCAATTTCTTGTCAATGAGTATTTATAGTTATAATATATATATATATATATATATATATATATATATATATATATATATATATATATATATATATATATATATATATATATAGTATATATCGCAAAAGGCGATCTTAATGCAGAACAAGCCACGTGGGGATGGAAATCTTTATCTCAAGATCTTTCATACTCTCTGTGCGTCGTCAGTGATGCTTGATTAGCAACAGATAACAAAAAATAAAAAGACACAATACCGTGGATGGTACAATAAACAAATAACTCACACGTAGAAGAGAGGAGCTTACGACGACGTTTCGGTCCGACTTGGACCATTTACAAAGTCACACTAACAAAAAGGAGAGAAGGAGGGAGTATATATAGGCCAGCAGACAGGGACGGGAGCAAGAGAGGAAGTGCTGCAGGTAGTAGTAGTAGTGGAGTCAGACATATGCAAAGGAAGAGGAGCACTGCGAGGGAGCTAGGGGCCCACAGAGGGTAGGGGCAAGAACACAGAGGGGGTGGGGGGGGAAATAATAAAGGACAAATACCCAAGGATGAAGAAAGAAAACCCAAAGAAGAAGAGGAAAGAGGAAAGGGGAAGAGGAAGAAATGGGAAAAATGAATCAGGTTAAGTCTCGGGTGTTCTGAAGTTTGGAGCATTTAACAATGTAATGGGAAAGGAAGGCATCTACAGAGATGAAGCCAGAACTAAGATTCATACAAGAAGTTGTGTATAAGGGAGGATTGAACCAGACGGCGACTGTGAATGGTCCAAGTCGCACCGAAACGTCGTCGAAAGCTCCTCTCTTCTATATGCGGGTTATTTGTGCATTAGCAATGGACAGTAGGAAGAAAATTCTCTGAGACAAGCCATCTCACAGAGGAGTGTGGGTGCTGCTCGCTGTACAACTACCTCTACCCGTCCCCTTAGACTAAATTTACAGTCCAAAACCTCTAGTGACGTATGGAATCGTTTAAAGTAGTTAATACACCCACATATTCAGGATTTATGTATCTTTACAATATTGTACGAAACAGATGTGCTATGAGTCACCCCATACTATCATACGTCAGAAAATGTTCCAGAAAGTGTTGTCCTGCACGTTTCGCCCGTCTGAGATCCCGCCCGTCTGTGCTGAAAATAGGGTATACCGGGATGTTTTTAAAATTAACATCCCCGAAGGTGAGAGTATACCCGTGTTAGCGTTTAATTTCTCAGTTTCCTTTTTGAGGGCAAGCTATTATAAACTGTTCTACACGTTTAGCCCGTATCGCTTTTCCAGAAAGCAAAACGTCTCTCGTAGGAAGTGAGAATATGTCCCTGTCATATCTAAACAAATATTTCTGGTATCGGTTCGTTGGAATGCTGTAACAGGTAGCTAGTAGTACCGTTTTGACGGTATACTGTAATAAATATCTAGTAACTAATGGAAGTACAATGTAGTCAGTTTGTTGAGACCTTACATATGAGTGCGGTTGCGTAGGTTTATGCGATATACATATATAACATATATAGTAACATATATTTGAGAGTTTCTTAGGACAGCCTAGGGAAGTCGGGCAGAGTGAATTATCACCTTTGGGGTCCTAGGGTTATGTAACATTGCAACGATCTTGGAGGAGGGTAGGTAATTAAGTAGATAAATATGTAGGGATCTATGTAGACAACACTTTCTGGAGCAATTTCTGAAGTATGGTAATATATGGTGAAACACAGCTCATCTGTTTCGTATAATAACGTAAAGTTACATAAAGCCTGAGTGTGGGTGTATTTACCACTTAGGTAAAATGATTCCATACCTCGCTAGATCAGTTGATGTCGATTAAATGCGGTTTTGGGCTGACTACCGCTATTCCTTATTATTCAGTAAGTAGCTTTCCGTAAACTTCTGAGGTTCCTTCCTCTCCTCCCTCGTAAGGGGAGCGAGGGAACAGGTGGAGGTAGTTGAGAAGTGGGACGGCACCCACACTCCACTGTGACGCGTTACGATTCTGCCTTGCCTCGGAGAGAATTTTACCCCTACTATCTGTTGCTAATCTTGCAACACTGCATAGCTCCTGACGAACTGCATAGAGTGCGAAAGATTTTGAGCTAAAGATTTACACACACACACACACACAATATATATATATATATTAGTTAGTTCAGACTCTCAGGTAAGGACCCACTAGGGGCGAGGGGGAAGTGGGGACAGAAGAAGAATAGCCGGTGAGAGGAAGAACTGAAGTAGAAGAGAAAGAGTCAGGACTAAACCCAACAGTCTAACTACTATTGCTCCTTATATATATATATATATATATATATATATATATATATATATATATATATATATATATATATATATATATATATATATATATATATATTAGTATATATATATATGTCGTGCCGATTAGGTAAAACTGGTCAATTAGCAAGAACTCATCTAAAATTAAGTCCTTTCTAAAATTTTCTTATACGTTTAAAGATATATTTTTGTCATTTATGTTAATGTAAGAATATATAATTTTGTACCAAGAGAAACTTTGAAAACCTACCTAACCTTATTACAACAAGCTCAATTTAATTTAGCCTAACCCAACTAAATATATTTTAGATACGTTAACATTAATTTAATAATAAACAAACACAATGAAATATATTTTTTTCGTTATGTTCAGAATGATTTTGGCGAAATTATTGCATACACAAATTTTCACTTGTCTTATATGGCAAGGTAAGCGTTGCTATTTAAGCCAAAATAGCAAGTTTTACCTAATCGGCACGACATATATATATATATATATATATATATATATATATATATATATATATATATATATGGGAAGCAACAAGATCACAGCAAACAGGTGATATCACAATAAACAGAACAACCACTGTGAAAAATAGTGAAATTCAGTGCTTCTGACTTCACATTATCAAGGAACTATAAAATAAAGTTTAACAGGAAGGCATATAAGGACGAGACTACCCCTCGCTCCCTTCCCCCAACACAAATGACTTTTTATGACGTAAGTAGTAGTAAATACCTACATCATCATAAAAATTCAGGTATTGTTGGGGGTGGCAGCGAGGTGTAGTCTCGTCCTTATATGCCTTCCTATTAAACTTTTATTTTTATAGTTCCTTGATAATGTGAGAAGTCACGAAAGCACTTGGAATTTCGCTACTTTTTCACAGTAGTTGTTCTGCATATATATAAGAAATCCCAATAATATGTGATAACAAATATATAAAAATAGGAAAAACACCTGAACGCTTTCATTTGCTTACACACATATCTTCAGAAGAATTGCAAGGAGAGGCAAGATAAGCACATTTTATATGTTGAACACTAAGGTGATACGCCCACTTTGGAGTATTTAGCACCGGCATGAAATCCAATCCTCACAAATATTGTTAAGAAGCTGGAGAAAGTGCAGAGGAATGCAATGGGACTAATGCCAGGAATAAGGAGTATGAGCTTCGAGTCAGGGCTGACGAAATCGATTGTAGACAGAGATAGACTGTTTGAGAAGTGAGAAACACGTACATAAAGACGCAGATAAAGCACAAGAATGTCAGAGAGGACGTCAGTTGAGTAAGTCAGAGAGTACGTAAGTTGCAAGCGTGGTCAGAAGTTGAGACTCGGCCTATGCAACCATATACTGGTGAGTATGTCGTACCAAATAACTAAAACTGGTCAATTAGCAAGAACTCATTTAAAATTAAGTCCTTTCTAATTTTTTCTCCTATACGCTTAAATTTTTTTTTTCATTTATGTTAATGTAAAAATTAATAATTTTGTACCAAAAGAACCTTAGAAAACTACCTAACCTTATTATAACAAGCGCAGTTTAATTTAGCCTAATCCAACTAAATATATTTTAGATAAGTTTACAATAATTTAATAATATGCAAACACAATGAAATATATTTATTCGTTAGGATCAGAATGATTTTTGCGAAATTATTACTATATACGGCAAGAGGAGCGTTGCTATTTAAGCCAAAATCGCACGTTTTACCTATTCGGCACGACAAGTACATGTAGGAGAGGCGCGCGCGCGCGCACACACACACAACCACACACTAAAAATATACCTAAAAAACTTGCATGGATGTCGCAACACCATGCATGTATTTTATCCTCATGAGTTAACAAAAGAGAGAAACCAACTCCAGAGAAAAAAATATGAAATAAAAACAGGCCATGAAAGAGACCACCACACAAAGGACAACCCCCTAAAAGGAAAACATACTAAAATCCAGGAAGGATAAAAAATATCCATTCGCTTTAGCCATAAAAACCTGATTTTCTCTCTCTCTCTCTCTCTCTCTCTCTCTCTCTCTCTCTCTCTCTCTCTCTCCTCCTAAACTCCTACATCGACCTAATCTTTTATGGACATGCTATTGTAATAACTATTATATATTTAGCATTGCTGTTAATACAACACACGTGAAATCCGCGACAAAAGTCTTGGTTTCAGATGGATGAGGTGGTCTTGTTGGTGGTGGTCTTGTGGTGGTGGTCTTGTTGGTGGTCTTGTTGGTGGTCTTGTTGGTGGTGGTCTTGTTGGTGGTCTTGTTGGTGGTGGTCTTGTTGGTGGTGGTCTTGTTGGTGGTGGTCTTGTTGGTGGTGGTCTTGTTGGTGGTGGTCTTGTTGGTGGTGGTCTTGTTGGTGGTGGTCTTGTTGGTGGTGGTCTTGTTGGTGGTGGTCTTGTTGGTGGTGGTCTTGTTGGTGGTGGTCTTGTTGGTGGTGGTCTTGTTGGTGGTGGTCTTGTTGGTGGTGGTCTTTGGTGGTATCTTGTTGGTGTGTCCTTGTTGGGGCCATGGTCTGTTTGTGCGTTGTTGGGTCTTGTTGGTGTGGTCTTGTTGGTGGTGTCTTGTTGGTGGTGGTCTGTTGGTGGTGTCTTGTTGGTGGTGGTCTTGTTGGTGGTGGTCTTGTTGGTGGTGGTCTTGTTGGTGGTGGTCTTCATCAAAGGAATTCCATCTACCGTCATCTACAAGACATTATATCTGATGACCTCCCATTGAACACGAGCCATACGGTCCTCAAGCGTTTCCCGGCCCCCTATAGATAAATGCTCAACTATAAAACTAAAAATATTTATTACCCTATATTTTATTTGCTCTCTTTAGTTATATATAGAGGGGCGACACACATTATCTTCCAATCCTCAGTATCATTAATGACTCCGTGTATACACACACTGCAGCCACGGGAGTGCGCGGCCATTATGCTGGAAAAGGGTTCTTGATGTTTCGATGCAAGGGAGTGGAGCAACTCTCCTAATCCTTAGATCATTCTTGATTACCTCCCATTCCTAATATTCAAGATTTCAGTCTTATATAGTCCCTGCTGATTTTCCTATTTTCAAAACGCCTTATCATGTGCATGTGTGTGTGTGTGTGTGTGTGTTGTGTATGTATGATATATATTATATATATATATATATATATATATATATATATATATATATATATATATATATATATATATATATATATATATATATATATATATATATATATATATATATATATATATATATACATGATATATATATATACATAATATATCTTTATAAATAATATTTCGTGCCGAATAGGTAAAACTGGTCAACTATATTATATATATATATATATATATATATATATATATATATATATATATATATATATATAAACAACCACTATGAAAAATAGAGGAATTCAAGCTTTGTGACTACTCACATTGATAATGTGAGTAGTCACGAAAGGCTGGATCTCTTTTTCATAGTGGTTGTCTTCATATATATATATATATATATATATATATATATATATATATATATATATATATATATATATATATATATATATATATATATATCATAGTTGACCAGTTTTACTATTGGCACGAAATATTATTTATAAAGATATATTATGATATATATATATATACATGTATATATATATATATATATATATATATATATATATATATATATATATATATATATATATATATATATATATATATATAATATATATAATATATATACATGCATATATACATGTATATATATATACATAATATATCTTTATAAATAATATTTCGTCCGAATAGGTAAAACTGGTCAACTATGATATATATATATATATATATATATATATATATATATATATATATATATATATATATATATAAAATATGCAAGACAACCACTATGAAAAAATAGAGGAATTCCAAGGCTTTCTGACTACTCACATTATCAAGTGTAGACAGCTATTTTCATTCTGCATGAATACATTACTGTGATCTTGCATATATATATATATATATATATATATATATATATATATATATATATATATATATATATATAATCGAAAATAGGTGATCTTAACAATGGAAAACAAGCCACATTCGGATGGAAATCTTTAGCTCTAGATTTTTCGCACTTTCGTGTGTCGTCTGATCTACTCGATGTTGCAAGCAGCAACAATTGGAGGGGAAATTCTCTGAGGCAAGGCAGACAGTATCTATGTCAGCCCCCTGACACAGAGGACTAAATTTTTATATCTAAATATACATACCATTGGCACTTTCCAACCAAGACAAGGAGATTCAAATAAAATGCATTAATTTCCTTCTTAGACTGCCGGGTTATAATTATAAAGAAAGGGGATTCAACCCTTGCAAATGACATTTGAATCACCATCTAAGACATGCACAGTAAACGAGGGAAGGATTTCAACCCTCTGGCCAAATTAAATCTTTTGATTGCTAATGCTATGGGTTCGAAATACTTTTATAATTCAATGGGAAAACTGAAATTTTCTCAGTACGGTATTAATTGCAATCTTTGGTGGGACCAGCCAACCTTGCAATTGTTTCCTTCTCTAATATGCAACACAATTTAAATACAAAGCTTTGACTAGCTTTTTTCAGTGTGCTCCTATTTATGACATTCAGAGCGAGAGAGTGAGAGAGAAGGGGGACGGAGAAGAAGGATGGAAAGAGAGAGAGAGAGAGAGAGAGAGAGAGAGAGAGAGAGAGAGAGAGAGAGAGAGAGAGAGAGAGAGAGAGAGAGAGAGAGAGAGAGAGAGAGAGAGACTACCTGGTTTGGCCATCTGCAAATATACATCGTCATTTTTCCTAGACAAAGTTACGACTCAATTTGTTTGTGTGGGAGTTCGTGTTACGAGAGAGAGAGAGACAGACAGACAGACAGAGAGAGAGACAGACAGACAGACAGAGACAGACAGACAGACAGACAGAAACACAGACAGACAGAGGAGTTTACTTCACGAACTTTATCTACTCAGACTATCAGGATGCTACCTCTGAATTTGTCCAGTTAAAAATACAAGAGTATAGCAGGACGTTCTCTCCCTGCCCTCCACTCTCATCAGTCACACTACTACTGCCAAATATCTAACCATTACAACAATAACAGGTGAACTGACAAATGCTTGAGCAAAAGTGTATCCATAAATAATCTGCACATAGAAGCCCACTACGACGTTTCGGTCTTGTAAATGGTCCAAGTCGGAAAGACGCGTCATCTTAAGCTTCGTTATCCTATGTGAGGGTTATTTGTGTATTGTTCCAGTCACGGTATTGTGATTTTTTTTTTTACTTTAAAACTGTATCCTTATACTCTTATGTCATCGCTCTCTTATGCCTTATAAAGCGGAGCATTTACTCACTCCCGTGTACTTTATAGAGCGTAGCCTTGGCCAAAGCGTTGCACTTTAAAGGATTTTCTCTTACCATTGTCTTAATCCCCATCTAAATAGGCTGGCAATACTTAAAAAAATAACAAAGAATAACTTTTAAATTTAATTGATAAACTATTAATATATATATATATATATATATATATATATATATATATATATATATATATATATATATATATATATATATATATATATATATATATATATATATATACATACATATGTGTGTGTGTGTGTGTGTATGTTGCTGAGCGGATGAAAGTCTTGTAACATTAAAGTTTCTAGCAATTTTTTCATTTTTTTTTCTGGGATTAAATTACAATACCTTTCGGGGTTAGTCAAGCTTGGGATTGTTACACGCTGGAAGCCTCTGTAAAAATGTTCTTTGTAAAAAAAATATATTGACTTTTTTTTTTTTTATCCTAGAGTACTCAAGAGCTGAATCTGTGGTGTACCAGAGAAAGAAACTGAACGTGTGTGTTAGTTTTCTCTCTCTCTCTCTCTCTCCCTCTTTTTTTTCCTACAAGCTACATTTGTGTGGACAAAATTCTGCTTCTCGGGTGGAATTCGAACCCCTGAGTCCCGAGGTGTCAGTACAAAGCACTTTAGCCCCCCGACACTGGAAGAAAAATGACCACACCGCGTGGTTGGTCTCCAGCATATTGAGCGTCTCCCATCTTCCGTTGTCAGTGTGTTTGCTCATCTCACGTGTTCGCTCCATATTTATCCGCCCGAGGGCATTTCTCAACGATCGTTAGGTGCCGGCTACGCCATTCTCCTTCTGTGACCAGCGTGTGGCGTTCGAATGCAGGTGGCAATGGCATTGTTAGATGATGTAACTAGCAGTGTTTTCAGAGGATTTTCTTTCCCCTCCACCCTGGTGATCTTTTCTTATGCAGGAGTGAGCAGAATCGACACGCAGATGATGACAGAGACACATGTAGCAGCTCATGGGTGGGGCGTTTCAAGTCATCACGATGATTTCGCTCAACGAGACTGGTATCAGGTTACCGGCTTGATGAAGTTCTCCCTGAGCCAAAATATAAATAAGGCTTATGCTGTTCTATGTTTTTATCATATATGCAGAAGTGAAATGGCGAACTTACACTTGTGTTTTGTACTTGGATTTATGGAAATGTTTAGTAGACCAATACAATTTTTTTGACAGTAGTTGAATTAAATTTATTATAAAATCGAGTTATACTTTGATATACGTATGCATCTCTACAACACTATGTAAAATATATTTATTTCCACGCTACAAAGTTCTTCCGCTCTCTGTCCTTGCACGCCATTTATTCGTTCCTTAATAATTCCTTGGTATCTCTCTTCATCCATTCCTTATTCTGGCTTCCCCCAATCTACTCATTACGAACATGACATATCTAGATGCTCCTTCCTCTTCTCTCAGTTTTTCTAGTTTGTATCTGTCTCTCTAACTCTCCCTCTTGTGTGCTTTGTTATATCTCTATGTTAACCACAGACTTACTGGGTTAGCGTCTCTGATTGCCGTATTTTTATAGCCAGTGGGTTAATAGGGTCAATGTGTGAGTCTGTATGTGGTGTCTTTTAGACCAATGTCTTCGGTCATATTAAATCAGTGTCTGGCTGGCTAAAATGTCTTTCTGTCCAGAGTCATCGATCTTACTGGGTCAGTGCGTGTGGCTGCAATGTTCATTTGTCCCGAGACTTTGGTCTTACTGGGTCAGTGGCTCTCCAACTGTCATGTCTGTGTCTGTCCCTTGTGTCTTAGTTTGTCAGTATATATATATATATATATATATATATATATATATATATATATATATATATATATATATATATATACATAAATATATATATTTATATTGTGTGTGTGTGTGTGTGTGTGTGTGTGTGTGTGTGTGTGTATGTGTCTGTCATGTCTAGGCATCGCGTGGGCGATTCCGAGGGAGCGAACATTAGTCGATGAAGTTAGACCGAGCTTCCACTCAGAACACTCAGGCAAAGAACATCTGATGAATTATAGCCTTTGATTTCATATTGCATGTCTCTTTAATGCATAGCTTTGGCTGAGGAAGAGGAAATGCAGAGCGTATAGCGTTACAAAGCGGGATGTGTGAAGATCCAGACAACATTATTGTGGAACCGTAAAGGTAAACACTTTGCAATTGATACTGAAACACTGAATATTGTGGAATTGTGATGGGATATCTACATAATTGTAGGAGAGCGATGGAACATATCTTGTTCTACGATTGCAAACAAATTACAGAACAAGTAGGGATGAAACCCATAGTCACACTGGTATGAGAGTTTTAAGACTCACCCGTTCTGTAATGAGACAATTGGACATGTCTATATTGTGGACTAGTGATGAGACATCCCTTTTATGAGGAACAGAGTAGTAGGTCAGTGATGGGACACTTAAATATTAAGGAAAAATGACATGACAATGCTTCATTGTGTAATAGTGAAGAGACAACTATGAATCTTGTGTGAGGCGAGAGCATACAACATCAGAGCGCCACCTAACAGCATCTTATGTCAATAAAACAGTGGAAAGGGCAGTGAGTGCCAAGGAGACGAGCAGTATCAGAACACACGCACACATACACACAGAAGACAGTCCTAATTCGACACTATTTCCCCCCCTCCCATTTCGCACTATCCATCCGTAACCAAAGACTTGCCTCTCCTTTCGTTCTGTGGCAATATCCAATAAGGGTCGTATGTGGCTGTAATATTCCTAATGGAGAGATTTCATTTTCTTAATGTTCTCATCCCAGACATCTGAAATGAATTTCCATGCAGAAATTCTGAAGAAAAAACAATTGAGAACGAGAGTGTCTTTGTTGTATAATTTATATGTAATGAAAATAATAGCTGGAAATGGAAGATAATTATTTGAATAATAAAAATAATAATAATATTTATTATGATAATACGAAAGCAAATATAAAATAGTAGCTATATAATATTCGTTAATACGTAAGATGTTAAATTTGATTACATCAAACATTTCTATAGAGGTGAAGACTTTAATTAAGCAGACATAAATCCCCAACAAGCAAACTGAGACAGAGGGAAAAATTATTAAACCTAAGATGAATTAAAGAAAATTCTTGTCAAAGCTGACAATAGTAAAGCAACAGTATCAGAGAAAATATCACCTCCGGCCAAAAAAAAAATGCGCTTATGATTTTGAGCCACGGGATTAGAAGCAGGAAAAAAGATATATTAAAAAGATTAATCTGCTACACTGCTAAGAGATTTCCAATAAAACATTCTTCAGACAGTGGCTAGAGAAAAGTGGATAACTCATGAAGAGGCTTAAACCAAGGGCTCTTGATCCAATAATTATATTTACCCTTTTTTATGGATTATATCTTCTCTCTGTATGCATGCAATATATATTTTAAAAATATATATATATATATATATATATATATATATATATATATATATATATATATGGGTCCCACAATTTGCACTAGAGGGGACCCCATCCTAATTAAAAAAAAAAAAAAAAAAAAAAATATATATATATATATATTCAATAATTTAATCCTGAAAATCGAAATTCAGTTTCAGGTCCGCAGATTTCTTCATATCGAATCTGTTAAACTTTGACCGCAGAATCACAGTCATCACACAAAAAAGAATGTGCAGATTGCTCTTAATTCGTTCGCCTCAACAAACATTTTGATAAAAGTTCCTCATTAAAGACCATTTTAGAAATAAAATATTGGTCTAGTAAAAAGCAAACTACAAAAATGGACGAAATATTTATTGTATGAAAGAATAATGGGAGCAATGATGAGAGAAAATGTTGGCGAATGTTGTATGTTGGTACCGGAGTTCAGCAAGGATATGAACTTGCCCTCATAATGTTCTTAATCTATATAAACAAGTAACCAGAAGGGGTAATCGACTATATAAATGGGATGACGAAATGTCCTGCAAAATGGCATGAAATTAAAATTGCAAATCTGTACAAAACGATAAAGTGATAAAAGGCTGAAGGACTTTAATAGTAATTGCACCATAAAATAAATTGGGATTTGAACAAGCTTAAAAATATTAATAAATAATTGGCAAATATAATGTAATTCACGAAACTATGTAGATAATGATTACTACACCTCTGACTCAGGTATATCAGGTTCCATCTTCATGATTCTGCTTCATGTTTATCAAGGCTGATGACCTGAACACCTCGTATCAAGGCTGAGGACCTGAACACCTC
Source organism: Cherax destructor (assembly GCA_009830355.1). Classification (NCBI taxonomy): domain Eukaryota; kingdom Metazoa; phylum Arthropoda; class Malacostraca; order Decapoda; family Parastacidae; genus Cherax; species Cherax destructor. Next base: position 6,666 of record WNWK01012145.1, on the reverse strand, counting down.
GTATCAAGGATGAGGACCTGAACACCTCGTATCTAGGCTGAGGACCTGAACACCTCGTATCAAGGCTGAGGACCTGAACACCTCGTATCAAGGCTGAGGACCTGAACACCTCGTATCAAGGCTGAGGACCTGAACACCTCGTATCAAGGCTGAGGACCTGAACACCTCGTATCAAGGCTGAGGACCTGAACACCTCGTATCAAGGCTGAGGACCTGAACACCTCGTATGAAGAGTGATAGACTGATCCAATATAATTGCTTCTTCACTTCTTCCTAAGCCTCCAGTATTTATTTTCTGCATTTGATTGAAAAAGGCCACCTGTTAGTCGAAACGTCTCTATCAGTAAATATAGCTAAGTGTTACACACGTCTAATTCATCAGCTTCTCACTACTACATACCATTAATGTAATGATAAATTGAACCCATGGCAAGCGAGTCCCGGTTAGCGCACCGCCCAGTGAATTTTAGAAATCACTTGGGTTCAAACCCACCCGTTCCCTGATTCGCTTGCAATCGTCTTATTACGATTACGTGAGTCCAGACATTGATTAAATCTGCTGAGCGGACGAAACGTCGTAGCCATAAAGTTTCCAAGAAACTCACACTGATTCTCCACTAACGCAACAACAGATCAATAGGTAATTATCAGGGGACCCTACCTGTCGCGAGGCTCCTGTATTGGCAGTTTCAATTACAGGTATAAAGAAAATGGTTTTCTCTGCTCACTAAATCTGTATAAAGTTTCGTGACAGGCAAGAGCGCCGTCTTAATTAACTTACCTGCTCGGAAAGTCACTCTCACTCTCGCTTCTAATTCGGTTTTATTTTAATCTGGCAGAGAAATATTTTTAGAGCTATTTTTCTTTGTCCGTGTGGGGATATTTGGCGAGTCCTCTTTTTTTTCTGCTGGGTTCGATTATATGTTTGTAGCTGTGTTTGTTTGTAGATAACTAGGAAGATTTATCATACCAGAAGACTATTGTCTCCTGGGATGATCTACTGTTCTTTACTGTTCTACTGTTCTTTATTATGCTGTTGATATATTCTCTTAATACGTTTTAAAGGCTTTTTCATTTTTTATAAAAAAAATTCACACTTAGACCAATATATATGCATTCGGGGACAATCTTCTTGACTAATCCATTGGAAGCCAAACACGAAGACATAAATGCAGGTAAAGTTACCTGCGTTGCTCTGCGCACCCCTATACCTCCCAGTCGCACTGGGAGGAGTTCCTCAAAGAGCTGAGTAAAAAAACTCCTCATAGAAACCAAGGACCATAGGGCAGCTAGCTTCCTCTTTCAGAGACAGCGTCGCGATCCAAAGGGAAAATGGCTGCAGCATTCTGGGCACGCGGCCCACAACCGGGAAGCTGGACGAAGTATTCGAGATGTAGCTCTGAGTTGTTATCTATGTTGTTTTACTCCCCATTGTATTTTTGTCAAAGTGTTTTGTCTTTAAATAAAGTATACACAGAATATAAAATATAGGAGATGGTAGGAGAAAACAATATTCAAACAGCTTCAGGGAGAAACTTGAGTTTTCCTGAAGCAAATTTATTCTTTTCTCCGAGGATGAGGGTTCAACACACACACATTATATATATATATATATATATATATATATATATATATATATATATATATATATATATATATATATATATATATATATATATATATATATATATATATGTGTGTGTGTGTGTGTGTGTGTGTGTGTGTGTGTGTGTGTACTCACCTAATTGTGGTTGCAGGGTCGAGACTCAGTGCCTGGCCCCGCCTCTTCGCTGTCCGCTACTGGGTCTCTGCTCTCCCTGCTCCATGAGCTTTATCATACCTCGTCTTAAAACTATGTATGGTTCCCGCCTCCACTATATCGTTCGCTAGACTATTCCACTTCCTGACTACTCTGTGGCTGAAGAAATGCTTCCTAACATCCCTTTGACTCATCTGAGTCTTCAGCTTCCAGTTGTGTCCCCTTGTTTCTGTGTTCCCTCTCTGGAACATCCTGTCACTATCTACCTTGTCGATTCCCCGCAGTATTTTGTATGTCGTTATCATGTCTTTTCTAACCCTTCTGTCCTCCAGTGTTGTTAGTCCTATTTCCCTCAGCCTTTCTTCATAGGACAGACCCCTGAGTTGTGGAACTAACCTTGTCGCAAACCTTTGCACTTTCTCTAATTTCTTGACGTGCTTGACCAGGTGTGTGTGTGCGTATACTCATCTATTTGTACTCCCGTATTTGTGGTTGCAGGAGTCGAGTCATAGCTCCTGGCCACGCCTCTTCACTGATCGCTACTAGGTCCTCTCTCTCCCTGTTCCATGAGCTTTATCAAGCCTCGTCTTACAACTATGTATGGCTCCTGTCTCCACTACATCACTTATCAGACTATTCCACTTCCTGACTACTCTGTGGTTGAAGAAATACTTCCTAACATCCCTTTAACTCAAACGAGTCTTCAACTTCCCATTGCGACCCCTTGTTTTTGTGTCCCATTTCTGGAACATCCTGTTTCTGTCCACCTTGTCAGTTCCTGTGTGTGTGTGTGTGTGTAAATATATCACAGTGAAAATAGGAAATAAAACCTGATTGCTTTTATGTACTTACATACTTGTGTAAACCCATGAAACAGCTCAGTTTTTATTTCCAATTTTCACTATGATTATATATATATTATATATATATATATATATATATATATATATATATATATATATATATATATATATATATATATATATATATATAATATTTACGCTTCTGTTGCTAGAGTTCACGTAAGAGAATTTCGTTGTTGTGGTACACTCGTTCCTTAAGTATATGTCCACTAAACTTTGAAAAATAAAATGTAAACTTGGGTAAAAACTTTGCAGAATAAGCTATAATACAAGTACGTTTACTTGTCCAAATTGGCCTTATATTTCCAGTTTTCTTGTTTACTTTTTGCTGCTGTTTTGGATGTCGGGTATAAAAAGTTTTTTTTTATATAATTTGCTTCTCTGTTTCTTTAAAAGTTTTTCATTTAATGTAGTTTTAAATTATTGATAGTTCGTTGTTTTAGAAAAGACACGAAAAGAAGAAGCCTTTGTTGGACATCGCTTCCCTCTGTGTAGATAATTTTCTGGTCCTGACTCCACGAAGCTCTATGCAGAATAAAACGTTGTCTTGGTAAAAGATTGTTGTAAAACTTGACTTCTTTTGTTCGTTATTATCCACAATATTCGGGCTGGAGCCAGCGAGTAGTTTGCTTACGCAGACACAAGTGCGTATATGTAAATCGCGCGCGCGCACACGAGTAGACACGACACATTCAGAGTAGACACGATCATGACATATAGGGTAAAGATGCGTTGAGGTTTCAGCAAGGACGCAAGAAGATACGACTCGACATTAAGAGAACAAGAATAAAGAGACAGAAACAACACACTCATACGAACCACCGGTACCTAAAGAAATACTTCTCGTGAATATGGGAATATGGGTGTAATTCTTTTCAATAATAGTATCATGAAATACGTACGACAAAAAATTGCCGGGAGTAGCCATATCAGTGACCAAAAAGACACGGCCCAAGAGTTGGAGTTAAACCCCCTGGAAAGACCCGAATTATTTTAGAAATGGTAATTTGTCCAAATTTTGTCCAAATTTGTCCAAATTGCATGATGGGTGGAGATGCATTTGTCAAATTCAGAATTTTAAAACAATGAAAATCCAAATAAATTTATTGAGAAAATTTGACTGAGTGGCAATGAGTGTGGAAAAATATGTAATTAAGAGAAAGTCAAAGAATAACTAAATCATTATAATCGCAGCCCTGCATAAGTTGGGTCATTATAATTATTAATCATTCCCCCCCCCCTCACTGGATAATTAAATCCGTCACACTTCTCACTTCCCTTCTCTTAACGACTGAATCTATCACGTTATTTTCACCGCCTGTATCTATCATATTATTTCCCCTCCTCTATAAACGACTGAATCTATCACATTCTTCCCCCCTCCCCCCCTCTTCCTCACTTAACGACTGAATTTATCACATATTCCTTTCGATTATCTTTAACACCCAATGAATGACTTAGTCTATCCCATAGTCTAATGCCTCCCCCAGCTTGAAGACTATCCATCACCCATACTTCTTCCCTTCTCCCCCATGAACGACTAAATCCATCACACATATGCTTCTCTCTTCCTCCCATTCCTCGGTGAACGACTAAATCCGTCACACACATGCTTCTCCCACTCCTTGGTGAACGACTGAATCCGTCACACATAATTTGCACTTCCCCAGTTGAGCGAAAAATAAAATTTAATCTCGTATTCTTCAAGAAACTGGTTTGGCCTCGGCCCCATCGATCGTATTTTCGCCTCACTGGCTCTGGCTCTTGACCCCAGACCCTCAAAAGTTCGCCCAACAACTTTTAGTTTCAAATGCATTCCTCTCTCTCTCTCTCTCTCTCTCTGGGAACGAACCTGACTTCGGTTCTCTCCAACCAAAATACGAAGGGAGAAAAGAAATGACGTTGATTCAACACAACAAAACCCGACACTAAAAAAAGTAGTTGTTGGTTTACAACAAAACTTCCCTTTTGGCATAACTCCTGCACGAGAGCTAAAACACACACACACACACACATACACACACACACACACACACACACACACACAGTGCTCACCAAGGTATAAAGTATTTCGTCTCATTATCTCAACGAGTAATGCCACTAAAACGCACTGAACAGCAGTTTCCTGCTGTATATCACCAGAGAAAACAGTTAATATTTAAAAAAATCCATTTAAACTTACCATAGTTTGATTTATGCATGTATATATATATATATATATATATATATATATATATATATATATATATATATATATATATATATATATGTATGTATATATGTATGTATATATGTATGTATGTATGTATATGTATGTATGTATGTGTGTGTACTCACCAATTTATACTTACCTATTTGTGGTTGCAGGGGTCGAGTCATAGTCCCTGGCCCCGCCTCTTCACTGATCACTACTAGGTCCTCTCTCTCCCTGCTCCATGAGCTTTATCATACCTCGTCTTAAAACTATGTATGGTTCCTGCCTCCACTACGTCAATTTCTATCTATTCCACTTCCTGGCAACTCTATGACTGAAGAAATACTTCCTAACATCCCTTTGACTCATCGGAGTCTTCAAGTTCCAATTGCGACCCCTTGTTTCTGTGTCCCATCTCTGGAACATCCTGTCTTTGTCCACCTTGTCAATTCCTCGCAGTATTTTATATGACGTTATCATGTCTCTCCTAACCCTTATGTTCCCTTTTCATGAGCTGTGTTGCCCAATCTTCCTTCCCAGACTCATCCTCCAGTTCCCTTGTTTTCCATCCTGCTCTCTGGCAACCCATTTTTTTTGGTTGCCACAGAATGAAAAACTTATGTATTTCCTGTGTGGCTGTTTGTGATGTGTGCTTGACTATGTGTGTGCGTAGGTATGTGTGTAGGTGTGTGTGTGTGTGTAGGTGTGTGTGTGTGTTGGTGTGTGTGTGTTGGTGTGTGTGTGTGTTGGTGTGTGTGTGTGTTGGTGTGTGTGTGTGTGTTGATGTGTGTGTGCTGGTGTGTGTGTGTGTTGGTGTGTGTTGGTGTGTGTGTGTGTTTGTGTGTGTGTGTGTTGGTGTGTGTGTGTGTTTTTGTGTGTGTGTGTTGGTGTGTGTGTGTGTTTTTGTGTGTGTGTGTTGGTGTGTGTGTGTTTTGGTGTGTGTGTGTGTGTGTTGGTGTGTGTGTGTGTGTTGGTGTGTGTTGGTGTGTGTGTACTCACCTAATTGTACTCACCTAATTGTGGTTGCAGGGGTCGAGACTCAGCTCCTGGCCCCGCCTCTTCGCTGTCCGCTACTAGGTCTCTGCTCTCCCTGCTCCATGAGCTTTATCATACCTTGTCTTAAAACTATGTATGGTTCCTGTCTCCACTATAACTTTCTCTAGGTTATTCCACTTCCTGACTACTCTGTGGCTGAAGAAATGCTTCCTAACATCCCTTTGACTCATCTGAGTCTTCAGCTTCCAGTTGTGTCCCCTTGTTTCTGTGTTCCCTCTCTGGAACATCCTGTCACTGTCTACCTTGTCGATTCCCAGCAGTATTTTGTATGTCGTTATCATGTCTCCTCTGACCCTTCTTTCCTCCAGTGTTGTTAGTCCTATTTCCCTCAACCTTTCTTCATAGGACAGACCCCTGAGTTGTGGAGCTAACCTTGTCGCTAACCTTTGCATTTTCTCTAGTTTCTTTACGTGCTTGACCAGGTGTGGGTTCCAGACTGGTGCTGCATATTCTAGTATGGGCCTGACGTACACGGTGTACAGTGTCTTGAACGATTCCTTGTAAAGGTAACGGAACGCTAATCTTAGGTTTGCCAGTCGCCCATATGCTGCCGCAGTTATTTGGTTGATGTGTGCCTCCGGAGACGTGCTTGGCGTTATACTCACCCCAAGGTTTTTCTCCTTTGCCGAGGTTTGTAGCCTTTGTCCGCCTAGCCTGTACTCTGTCAGTGGTCTTCTTTGCCCTTCTCCGATCTTCATGACTTTGCATTTGGTGGGATTGAATTCGAGAAGCCAGTTGCTAGACCAGATGTCAAGCTTGTCCAGGTTTGTTTGAAGTCCTGTTGGTCCTCTTCC
>WNWK01012144.1:47500-61013 GCA_009830355.1 Cherax destructor | reverse complement strand
GGATGAATGAGCAGAAGAGACATAGCCAAACTGAAGCGCAAGCGTCCCCAGCCGGCGGGTTGACGCGTCCCATACGGCCGCTAACCGAAATAACGGCCACTAACCGAAATAACGACCGCTAACCGAAATAACGGCCGCTAACCGAAATAACGGCCGCTAACCGGGAGCCATAAAAATGGCTGCTAATCGAGTTGGCTGCTAACAGGAATGGCCACTAACCGAGGGTTCACTGTACAGTCATATAACTAGCTTGTGTCAATTCACTGCCACACTGAAGATCCAATCGACCCTGCTGCAGCTGATTTCTCTGTCCTTCCTGCCTGCCTCCTGATATATGACCTCACTCACCTCGTCAGATGCTCACCGCTGATTCCAGCCACACCTGCAGTACTTCAGTACCACATGTGCCACAATGGTTGGGCTACTTACCTTTCTTACCCTCCTGTCCTCCACCCTCCCATCCTTTTCCAGTAGTACAGTAGATCGTCATTTAGCATGATAGTTACATTCCTGAAAATGTTGTGTTAGATAATTTTGTGTTATATAATTAAAAGAACTTATGGGAAAAATAGGGTTACGTTCCTTGGAGTCTCCCAAAAAGCCAAACAAGTTTTTTTAGACCAACAGATTTTACAAAAAAAAAAGTGAATATGTAATTGTAGTTCATTATCGTGATGTATTATGTTGTTTTTACTGCTTAAGACTACAAATGTAACAGAAATAATAGTATTTACCTTAAATTGTGGGTGCTGGTGTTTGTGGATGATTGTGAAGAGAGCGGAGAGTTATGCTGTGGCCCTACTGGGCTGAGGTGGATAGTACAGGTTCTGGAACTGAAGTCGATGGTTGTACCGAGTGTCTAACTTTAAGTCATTCAGTTAATCAGTCAAGTCATTCAGTAAGTCAGTCAAGTCATTCAGTAAGTCAGTCAAGTCATTCAGTCAGTCAAGTCAGTCAAGTCATTCAGCCAGTCAAGTCATTCAGTCAGTCAAGTCATTCAATCAGTAAATCAGTCAAGTCATTCAGTCAGTCAAGTCATTCAGTCATTCAGTCAGTCAAGTCATTCAGCCAGTCAAGTCATTCAGTCAGTCAGTAAGTCAGTCAAGTCATTCAGTCATTCAGTCAGTCAAGTCATTCAGTCAGTCAGTAAGTCAGTCAAGTCATTCAGTCAGTCAGTCAAGTCATTCACTCATTCAGTCAAGTCATTCAGTCAGTCAAGTCATCCAGTCAAGTCATTCAGTCAGTCAAGTCATTCAGTCAGTCAAGTCATTCAGTAAGTCAAGTCATTCAGTAAGTCAGTCAAGTCATTCAGTCAGTCAAGTCATTCAGTCAGTAAGTCAGTCAAGTCATTCAGTCAGTAAGTCAGTCAAGTCATTCAGTCAGTAAGTCATTCAGTCAGTCAAGTCATTCAGTCAGTCAGTAAGTCAGTCAAGTCATTCAGTCAGTCAGTCAAGTCATTCAGTCATTCAGTCAAGTCATTCAGTCAGTCAAGTCATCCAGTCAAGTCATTCAGTCAGTCAAGTCATTCAGTCAGTCAAGTCATTCAGTAAGTCAAGTCATTCAGTAAGTCAGTCAAGTCATTCAGTCAGTAAGTCAAGTCATTCAGTCAGTAAGTCAGTCAAGTCATTCAGTCAGTAAGTCAAGTCATTCAGTCAGTAAGTCAGTCAAGTCATTCAGTCAGTAAGTCAGTCAAGTCATTCAGTCAGTAAGTCAGTCAAGTCATTCAGTCATTCAGTCAGTCAAGTCATTCAGTCATTCAGTCAGTCAAGTCATTCAGTCAGTCAGTAAGTCAGTCAAGTCATTCAGTCAGTCAAGTCATTCAGTCATTCAGTCAAGTCATTCAGTCATTCAGTCAGTCAAGTCATCCAGTCAAGTCATTCAGTCAGTCAAGTCATTCAGTCAGTCAAGTCATTCAGTAAGTCAAGTCATTCAGTAAGTCAGTCAAGTCATTCAGTCAGTCAAGTCATTCAGTCAGTAAGTCAGTCAAGTCATTCAGTCAGTAAGTCAGTCAAGTCATTCAGTCAGTAAGTCAGTCAAGTCATTCAGTCAGTAAGTCAGTCAAGTCATTCAGTCAGTAAGTCAGTCAAGTCATTCAGTCAATAAGTCAGTCAAGTCATTCAGTCAGTCAAGTCATTCAGTCAGTCAAGTCATTCAGTCAGTCAAGTCATTCAGTCAGTCAAGTCATTCAGTCAGTAAGTCAGTCAAGTCATTCAGTCAGTAAGTCAGTCAAGTCATTCAGTCAGTAAGTCAGTCAAGTCATTCAGTCAGTAAGTCAGTCAAGTCATTCAGTCAGTCAAGTCATTCAGTCAGTCAAGTCATTCAGTCAGTAAGTCAGTCAAGTCATTCAGTCAGTAAGTCAGTCAAGTCAGTCAGTCAGTCAGTAAGTCAGTCAAGTCAGTCAGTCAGTCAAGTCAGTCAGTCAAGTCAGTCTGTCAAGTCAGTCAGTAAGTCAGTCCAAGTCAGTCAGTATGTCAGTCAGCAGTCAGTCAGCCAGTCAGTCAGTCAGCTGCCAGTCAGCAGGTCCAGCAGTCAGTCAAGTCAGTCAGTCAGTCAGTCAAGTCAGTCAGTCAGTCAGTCAAGTCAGTCAGTCAGTCAAGTCAGTCAGTCAGTCAAGTCAGTCAGTCAGTCAAGTCAGTCAGTCAGTCACACAAACTTATGTTTACCTCTTTTTATGTGTACAAAGTAACACTTCATTACGGCCATGGGTTATGTCTTGTCTAATATCTTTGTTTTTTCGTTAATTCTAAGACTTAAATGCTTATTATACCTTTTCTTGCCACTTTGAGCAACACTTTGATTGCTTGGCAGATACAAGATATAGTAATTTAAAGATCAAAACACAATTCACTCTCTCTCAATCTTCACAAACACAGCTGGCTTGTAGCAGAGGACTTTTTTTTGACGCGTATGAAATACGTACGAATGCTGGGATGGTGGGGTCCAGGGTGGCTTGGGAAGGCGGGTGGTGTCTGCTGAACCACAACAACAAGGCTGCTTGTGGGAATGGTTATTTGTTTTTCCTTCCTGCAAATTGTAAGTAAGTTTATTCAGGTATACACAGATACAGTTACGAAGATTATCATACATAGCAGCATATGTGTAGAGAACCTAGGATAACCCAAAAAAGTCAGTGAGACTTATTTCCATCGTCTGACTTTTTTTGGGTTATCCTAGGTTCTCTACACATATGCTGCTATGTATGATAATCAATGTAACTGTACTTACCTAATTGTGGTTGCAGGGGTCGAGACTCAGCTCCTGGCCCCATGTATCTGAATAAACTTACAGTTTGTGGGAAGGAAAAACACATTCCCTTTTCCTCAAAGCATGAGGATTCTTAGGCAGTAAATAACCATGGGCTTACACTTGAAATCACCTGATGCATTACCGAAAAGGAGCAAGGTGAAGCGATCCTTTGCTGTCTTGGAGCCTGGTGCACTTTTCTCTTGCTGACTGATATAAATTCGTGTTGGCATTTTCTTCCAGAAAACACTTCTCTCGTCAGCATTAAACACTTGATGTGGCTCATAGCCACCCTCAGTAGGACCCCCACTGACTCAATGGTTTAACCCACCGCGGGCTACCGTGCGCTCAAAAATTTTTCCACTCCCATGAACCGTGTAATATCATTTTTACGTCGTGTTAGACAATAATGTGCCGCAATTATTCAATCGTCCAATACCCGTAACGTGTAACATAATCTTGTGCTAAATGACGGTCTACTGTATTTCCATCCTTCCCCTCCCTTCTTCCTCCCCATCTTACCACAGCTCTGGTCTTATTTAATCGATTGATGTGTAGCATTAAGAGTGTAGCAATTAAACGATTAAGCGATAGAAAAAGGATGAAACGAAATAAACTCCTGACAGCATAAGCCGCTCTGCCTATCTTCTGCAAGGTATGTAAATGGTGTACGTACACCAGTTCATTTGTACATTATGGTTTTCTTATGAAAGAAGTGATCTAATGCAGTTAGCATTACAAACTCTGTTTTCTCTTACACTAACGCGTCTGAAGGAGGAAAGAATGGGAAGACGTTTTCATAGCTGGAGCAAGAATGCCAGCCACCACATACGTAATGACATACATATTTTATTCATTATATTGTGTATATCAGGTTTTTATGTTATTTATATTGTTTATTATGTCATATTAGATAAATTGTGATAGATAAATAAGCCATAGAGTTGATAATAGGGTCATATTGAAGTGCAATTTTGTCATGCCTCCTGACAGCAGGAACGGATTAATTGGATTTACATTATTTCTTACGGGAAATATTGCTTCGACTTTAGAACTAGCTCCTGGAACGGATTAAGTTCGAAACTCGAGGTACCACTGAACCAAAACACAATCCACAAACACAGCTAGTTCCTAGATGCGTATGAACGGAAGGCTGGGACAGGGGTGACTGGGTTGGCAGGGGATGGTTGTATGTCTTCCCCGTGGAGGCAGTGGTCTCACCTACAGGAAGACGGCGGCCTGAGTTAGGGAAATATCTCGCGTATGACTATCCAAATTTTTTCCTCTCCTGCAAAACCGAACCATGTTTAGTTAACCCTTTGACTGTTTCGGACGTAAATATACGTCTTACGAGCCAATGTTTCGGACGTATTTATACGCCTAAATTCTAGCGGCCTCAAATCAAGCAGGAGAAACCTGGTAGGCCCACATGTGAGAAAATGGGTCTGTGTGGTCAGTGTGCACAGTATAAAAAAAATCCTGCAGCAAGCAGTACATAATGAGAAAAAAAAAACTCCGACCGTGTTTTTGAATTAAAACGCCGTTTTTGAGGTGTATTTTCGTATAGTATTTATGGTTGTATTCTCTTTTTCATGGTCTCATTTGATAGAATGGAAAACATATTACAGGAATAGAGATGATTTTGATTAGTTTCATGATGTAAACGATCTTGAAATTGAGCTCAAAGTAGCGGAAATGTTCGATTTTTGCCAATGTTCAAAAGTAAACAAATCACACCATGCGTCCAATACACATCAACTGGTGAGTCTAATATTCTTTCACAAGTGCACAGATATTATTTATACAGTTTTTACAATAATGCAATAGTCTGCATAACAATAAATCTTCTATTTTTGTGTGAATAAAAATCAAAATAGAAAGCAAGAGTAATGTAAGAGGGGCCTAAAGACATGACTAATGAACAGATAACATCTTATTTTAGTGCTAGGGATGTCTGCATTGTTTATTCTGGACCCTATTTTGAAATTGACATCTTTTTTACTTTGCATGAAATTGGCAAAATTGCCATTTTCTGACCACTTTATTGGGTAGTTGAAATCGGTAAATTGGTGATTTCTTGTACTCAATTGATAGAACAAATGGAGTTCTAAAGAAATAGCTATGAGTTTGGTCGACTGTCCCAATGGAATTGGCCTAAAATAGGGCTCAAAGTCGGCGAAATCGCCGATGTGTATATATCACTGACATCGCTAACTTTGTGAGAGTGTAATTCCGTAAGTGTTCAATCAAATTTCAAACTTTTGGTGTCATTACAATCGGGAAAAGATTCTCTATCATTTCATAAGAAAAAATATTTTTTTTTTTTCCCAAAATTTTCCGACATAGAATGACAGTTTCAGAATGGGGCCTCCGACAGTCAAAGGGTTAATTTTACGAAATGTTGTATAAAATTATGCCGCAATTTTTCAATAGTGTCATAACCAAAACGTGTCAAATAAATTGTGTAATATAAGGGCCTACTGTATATACAGAATTGACGCCTCTCTAGGCGTCGCCCACCCTCTCTACATTCCCCCTGGGGTGGGCATAACGGTTCTGGGGAATTACTAAATTCCCACATTACCAAATCCTTCTACTCAAAGTTCAATCAAAGGCCCCCTCATTTTCATTTACACCCCAAACTTACCTACCACACCCTCTCTAATCATTTCTCCCACTTTAGCATTTAGGACCCCTACCAAAATTACTCTCTCACTTGGTTCAAAAGTTACTAACCACTCGCTTAACATCTTCCAAAAGTCTCACTCTCTCCTCTACACTCCTCTCTTCTCCATCCACATACATTTCAAACATCCCAGTTATATAAAGTTTTTCTTATTATTTTTTAGTACAGCCTCTCCTCCCTTAGCAACGTACTTGTTTACCGACGACTTGGTAAAAGAGTATGTAAATTACAGCTGATTTCCTCTATTCTGTTTATTACAATACACAATACAATACTGTACAAACATTTCAAAATACACAAGAAATGTTAAAAATGGAGCAAAGGTGACATTAAAACAATATCCTCACTTAGCGATGAATTCGTTTAGCAACGTGGTCTTAGGAACAGAACTCCGTTGTTAAGTGAGGAGAGGCTGCAATTTATACAGAAGATGGGGTTACTAGCCCATTGCTCCCAGCATTTTAGTCGCCTCTTATAACACGCATGGCTTACAGAGAAAGATTTTTTCCACTTCCCCATGGAGATGAAAGGAAATAAAAAAAAACGAAAACTACAGTGGACCCTCGGTTATTGGCCATAATCCATTCCAGAAGCTCAGCCTAAAACTTAAAAGGCCTAAAACTGAAATAATATTTCCCATAAGAATTCATGTAAATCCAATTAATCCGTTTCAGACACCCAAAAATATTAACAAAAAATACATACAGAAAACAATGAGAAATAAATATAAATCACAAATTTTAATGATAAACATTATTGAAGAATGCAGGAGGGGAGAGGGAGTGGGGAATCCCCATCCATAAGGATTTCAGGTATCAAAAACCCTCTCTAGGGTTACTTCCCTTCTTTGTCATTTACTGCGACAGTGCATTCATTACATACCTTAAAATATTTGTAGTCTTAATGTAGGGCGAGAGTTGAGTAGTATTAATTTGTAGGAAGTCAGTGAAGGCAGCGGTAATGTAGGTACACGTAGTATGTAGCCCCCTGGGCTACACTACACAGCCATATTATTACACTACACAGCCGTATTATTACCATGTTCACTGAGTTTAATCGTTTGTAACAACTACCTTCAGACGTCATCATAAACAGAGGGAGAAGTAATGAATAATTCATGTCAAGAATTGTAAACAAACGAGTCTGAAGGGCGGTTACTGCACCAGACGCTAGATTCAGTTTTCTTTACCGCTGCATCAGAGAAAACGTAATGTTTACCTTCCACCCTCCTCCCTCCACCTCCTTGATTCACCAGTACTCACTACTCGATAACATATAAACATTGCATGTTCATATGCTATGTAACATGCTTTTTATATAATTCTGAAGAAAATATCATAGATGGATTAATGAAAATGTCTATATTAACCCTCTGACTGTCGCAACCCCTAATCCTGAGGTGTCTCCTGTTATCGCAAAATTTTCGAAAAAAAAATAATAATTATTTTTTCTTATGAAATGATAAGAGAATCTTTTCCCGATGGTAATGACACCAAAAGTATGAAATTTGATGGAAAACTTACGGAATTACGCTCTCGCGAAGTTTGTGATATCGGCGATATATACGCGTCAACAATTCCATTGTTCCAGTCGACCAAACTCATAGCTATTTCTTTAGAACTCCATTTGTTCTATCGATTGAGTACAAGAAACCACCAATTTACCGATTTCAACTACCCAATAAAGTGGTCAGAAATTGGCAATTTAGCTAATTTCATGCAAAATAAAAAAGTTGTCAATTTCAAAATAGGGTCCAGAATAAACAATGCAGACATTCCTGGTACTAAAATAAGATGTTATCTGTTCATTAGTCACGCCTTTAGGCCCCTCTTATATTACTCTTGCTTTCTATTTTGATTTTTTATTCACACAAAAAATAGAAGATTTACCATTATGCAGACTATTGCATTATTGTAAAAATGGTATAAATAATATCAGTGCACTTGTGAAAGAATATTAGACTCACCAGTTGATGTGTATTGGACGCATAACGTGATTTGTTTACTCTTGAACATTGGCAAAACTCGAACATTTCCCCTACTTTGAGCTCAATTTCAAGGTCGTTTTCATCATGAAACTAATCAAAATCATCTCCAGTTCTGTAGTATGTTTTCCATTCTATCGAATGAGATCACGAAAAAGAGAATACAACAATAAATACTATACGAAAATACACCTCAAAGTCGGCGTTTTAATAAAAAAACACGGTCGGAGTTTTTTTTTCTCATTATACACTGCATGCTGCAGTATTTTTTTTATACAGCGCACACTGACCACACAGACCCATTCTCTCATATGTGGGCCTACCAGCTTTCTCCCGCTTGATTTGAAGCCGCTAGAATTTTTGAGTATACAGTGGACCCTGAGTTTTGGTCATAATTCATTCCAGAAGGCTGCTCAAGTGCCATTACCGAACGAATTTACTCCCTTAAGAAATAATGTCAAGTAGGTTAGTCCATTTCAGACCCCCAAAAATACACTTACAAAAGCACTTACATAATTGTTCGATTTCCGAGGTGACCGAAACTGGGTCCACTGTATATACGTCCGAAACAGTGGCTCGTAAGACGATATATACAACCAAAAGAGTCAAAGGGTTAACCTAAAATAAGACAATGTACCCAAGAGTGATTATTAAATATACATTAAAATTACAGTGGTCCCTCCGTTTCTGTATCTCTGTTCTCGTGTGTTTCAGTTTTCATGCAGTTTTTCGTGGAAAATTGACCTCTGTTTTCGTGTGATTCAATCCGTTTCGTGCTTGGTCCGGAACCTGTCCACCAGTGCCGCGACATACAAAGGCCGTAGGCCACCACCCACGCACCTCCACGCACATTGTCACGCAGTCTAGCATTGTTTACACTTGAGTGAACATCACCCCAGGAGTTTATACAAAACATTTATTAACAATTCATTGTTTTTGGGCCTTGATTATTGTGTGTGACTACTAAATAAGCTACCATGGGCCCAAAAAAAGCTCCTAGTGCCACTTCTTTGGTAAATAAAGTGAGGAACACCATAGAACTGAAGAAAGAAATACAGTGGTACCTCGAGTTACGATGGTCCCCAAAATCGCCCTTTTATGTAAGTTTATTTTTTTAAATGCTTTTGTAAGTATATTTTTGGGGTGTAAAAGGACTAGTCTATTTTACATTATTCCTTATGGGGATAAATTCGTTTGGTAATGGCACTTGAACAGCATTCTCGAACGAAAAAATATCGTAACTCGAGGTACCACTGTAATAGAAAAATATGATGGTGGTGTATGTATTGCCGAGCTCGCCAGGATACAGTGGACCCTCGGTTAACGAAAGGTCCCATTAACGAAAATTTTGGAAAACGAAAGCTTTTTTCGTAATCTTTTTTTTTTTTTTATTAACACATCGGCGATTCCCACCAAGGCAGGGTGGCCCGAAAAAGAAAAACTTTCATCATCATTCACTCCATCACTGTCTTGCCAGAAGGGTGCTTTACACTACAGTTATAAAACTGCAACATTAACACCCTCCTTCAGAGTGCCGGCACTGTACTTCCCATCTCCAGAACTCAAGTCCGGCCTGCCGGTTTCCTGAATCCTTCATAAATGTTACTTTGCTCACACTCCAACAGCACGTCAAGTATTAAAAACCATATGCCTCCATTCACTCCTATCAAATACGCTCACACATGCTTGCTGGAAGTCCAAGCCCCTCGCACACAAAACTTCCTTTACCCCTCCCTCCAACCTTTCCTAGGCCGACCCTACCCGCCTTCCCTCCACTACAGATTTATACACTCTCGAAGTCACTCTGTCTCGTTCCATTCTCTCTCATGTCCAAACCACCTCAACAACCCCTCCTCAGCTCTCTGGACAATCGTTTTGGTAATCCGCACCTCCTCCTAATTTCCAAACTCCGAATTCTCTGCATTATATTCACACCACACATTGACCTCAGACATGACATCTCCACTGCCTCCAGCCTTCTCCTCGTTGCAACATTCATCACCCATGCTTCACACCCATATAAGAGCGTTGGTATAACTATACTCTCATACATTCCCTCTTTACTTCCATGGACAAGGTTCTTTGTCTCCACAGACTCCGAAGTGCTCCACTCACCCTTTTCCCCTCATCAATTCTATGATTCACCTCATCCTTCATAGACCCATCCGCCGACATGTCCACTCCCAAATATCTGAATACATTCACCTCCTCCATACTCTCTCCTCCAATCTGATATCCAATCTTTCGTCACCTATTTTTTTTGTTATCCTCATCACCTTACTCTTTCCTATATTCACTTTCAATTTTCTTCTTTTACACACCCTACCAAATTCATCCACCAACCTCTGCAGCTTCTCTTCAGAATCTCCCAAAGCACAGTGTCATCAGCAAAAAGCAACTGTGACAACTCCCACTTTGTATTTGCTTCTTTATCTTTTAGCCCAACACCTCTTGCCAAGACCCTCGCATTCACTTCTCTTACAACCCCATCTATAAATATATTGAACAACCACGGTGACATCACACATCCTTGTCTAAGGCCCACTTTTACTGGGAAATAGTCCCTTCCCTCCTACACACTCTAACCTGAGTCTCACTATCCTCATAAAAACTCTTCACTGCTTTCAGTAACCTTCCTCCTATTCCATACACCTGCAACATCTGCCACATTGCCCCCTATCTACCCTATCATACGCCTTTTCCAAATCCATAAATGCCACAAAAACATCTTTACCCTTATCCAAATACTGTTCACCTATATGTTTCACTGTAAACACTTGGTCTACACACCCCTACCTTTCCTAAAGCCCCCTTGTTCATCTGCTATCCTGCTTTCTGTTTTACTCTTAATTCTTTCAATAATAACTCTACCATACACTTTACCAGGTACACTCAACAGACTTATTCCCTATAATTTTTGCACTCTCTTTTGTCCCCTTTGCCTTTATACAAAGGAACAATACACGCTCTCTGCCAATCCCTAGGTACCTTACCCTCTTCCATACATTTATTAAATAATAGCACCAACCACTCCAAAATTATATCCCCACCTGCTTTTAACATTTCTATCTTTATCCCATCAATCCCAGCTGCCTTACCCCTTTCATTCTACCCACTGCCTCACGAACTTCCCTACACCCACAACTGGCTCTTCCACCTCCTACAAGATGTTATTCCTCCTTGCCCTACACACGAAATCACAGCTTCCCTGTCTTCATCAACATTTAACAAATCCTCAAAATATTCTCTCCATCTTCCCGATACCTCTAACTCTCCATTTAATAACTCTCCTCTCCTATTTTTAACTGTCAAATCCATTTGTTCTCTAGGCTTCCTCAACTTATTAATCTCATTCCAAAACTTTTCTTATTTTCAACAAAATTTGCTGATAACATCTCACCCACTCTCTCATCTGCTCTCTTTTACATTGCTTCACCACTCTTTTAACCTCTCTTTTCTCTCCATATACTCTTCCCTCCTTGCATCACTTCTACTTTGTAAAAACCTCTCATATGCTAACTTTTTCTCCTTACTACTCTCTTTACATCATCATTCCACCAATCGCTCCTCTTCCCTCCCGCACCCACTCGCCTGTAACCACAAACTTCTGCTGAACACTCTAACACTACATTTTTAAATCTACCCCATACATTTTCGACCCCATTGCCTACACTCTCACTAGCCCATCTATCCTCCAATAGTTGTTTATATCTTACCCTAACTGCCTCCTCTTTTAGTTTATAAACCTTCACCTCTCTTTTACTTACTGATTCTATTTTCCTTGTATCCCATCTACCTTTTACTCCCACTGTAGCTATAACTAAAAAGTGATCTGATATATCTGTAGCCCCTCTATAAACATGTACATCCTGAAGTCTACTCAACAGTCTTTTATCTACCAATACATAGTCCAACAAACTACTGTCATTACGCCCTACATCATATCTTGTATACTTATTTATCCTCTTTTTCTTAAATATATGTATTACCTATAACTAAACCCCTTTCTATACAAAGTTCAATCAAAGGGCTCCCATTATCATTTACACCTGGCACCCCAAACTTACCTACTACACCCTCTCTGCATGTTTCTCCCACTTTAGCATTTAGGTCCCCTACCACAATTACTCTCTCATTTGGTTCAAAAGTTCCTATACATTCGCTTAACATCTCCCAAAATCTCTCTCTCTCCTCTACACTCCTCTCTTCTCCAGGTGCATACACGCTTATTATGACCCACTTTTCGCATCCGACCCTTATTTTAATCCACATAATCCTTGAATTTACACATTTATATTCCCTCTTTTCCTTCCATAACTGATCCTTCAACATTATTGCTACCCCTTCCTTAGCTCTAACTCTCTCAGATACTCCTGACTTAATCCCATTTATTTCTCCCCACTGAAACTCGCCTACCCCCTTCAGCTTTGTTTCGCTTAGGGCCAGGACATCCAACTTCTTTTCATTCATAACATCGGCAATCATCTCTTTCTTATCATCCGCACTACATCCACGCACATTCAGACAACCCAATTATATATATATATATATATATATATATATATATATATATATATATATATATATATATATATATATATATATATAGTATATGTCGTGCCGATTAGGTAAAACTGGTCAATTAGCAAGAACTCATTTAAAATTAAGTCCTTTCTAAAAATTTCTCTTATAAGTTTAATGATATATTTTTTTGCATTTATGTTAATGTAAAAATTTATAATTTTGTACCAAGAGAAACTTTGAAAACTTACCTAACCTTATTATAACAAGCGCAATTTAATTTAGCCTAACCCAACAAAATATATTTTAGAAACGTTAACAATAATTTAATAATAAACAAACACAATAAAATATTTTTTTTCGTTAGGTTCAGAATGATTTTTGCGAAATTATTGCATACACAAATTTTCGCTTGTCTTATATGGCAAGGTGAGCGTTGCTATTTAAGCCAAAATCGCAAGTTTTACCTAATCGGCACGACATTATATATATATATATATATGTATATATATATATATATATATGTCGTGCCGATTAGGTAAAACTGGTCAATTAGCAAGAACTCATCTAAAATTAAGTCCTTTCTAAAATTTTCTCTAATACGTTTAAAGATATATTTTTTTCATTTATGTTAATGTAAGAATTTATAATTTTGTACCAAGAGAAACTTTGAAAACCTACCTAACCTTATTAGAACAAGCGCAATTTAATTTAGCCTAACCCAACTAAATATATTTTAGATACGTTAACATTAATTTAATAATAAACAAACACAATAAAATATATTTTTTTCGTTAGGTTCAGAATGATTTTAGCGAAATTATTGCATACACAAATTTTCACTTGTCTTATATGGCAAGGTGAGCGTTGCTATTTAAGACAAAATCGCAAGTTTTACCTAATCGGCACGACATATATATATATATATATAATATATATATATATATATATATATATATATATATATATATATATATATATATATATATATATATTACAAGAAAGTGGGTGCGGGAGGGAAGAAGAGCGGTTGGTGGAATGATGATGTAAAGAGAGTAGTAAGGGAGAAAAGTTAGCAT
>WNWK01012144.1:0-37500 GCA_009830355.1 Cherax destructor | reverse complement strand
GATGACACAGTAACCACTGGATGACACAGTAACCACTGGATGACACAGCAACCACTGGATGACACAGCAACCACTGGATGACACAGCAACCACTGGATGACACAGCAACCACTGGATGACACAGCTAACCACTGCATGACACAGTAACCACTGCATGACACAGTAACCACTGCATGACACAGTAACCACTGCATGACACAGTAACCACTGCATGACACAGTAACCACTGCATGACACAGTAACCACTGGATGACAGTAACCACTGGATGACACAGTAACCACTGCATGACACAGTAACCACTGGATGCACAGTAACCACTGGATGACACAGTAATCACTGGATGACACAGTAACAACTGGATGACACAGTAACCACTGCATGACTCAGTAACCACTGGACGACACAGCAACCACTTCATGACACAGTAACCACTGGATGACACAGTAACCACTGGATGACACAGTAACCACTGGATGACACAGTAACCACTGCATGACACAGTAACCACTGGATGACACAGTAACAACTGGATGACACAGTAACCACTGCATGACTCAGTAACCACTGGATGACACAGCAACCACTGCATGACACAGTAACTACTGGATGACACAGTAACCACTGGATGACACAGTAATCACTGGATGACACAGTAACCACTGCATGACACAGTAACCACTGGATGACACAGTAACCACTGGATGACACAGTAACCACTGCATGACACAGTAACCACTGGATGACACAGTAACCACTGCATGACACAGTAACCACTGCATGACACAGTAACCACTGGATGACACAGCAACCACTGCATGACACAGTAACCACTGGATGACACAGTAACCACTGGATGACACAGTAACCACTGGATGACACAGTAACCACTGCATGACACAGTAACCACTGCATGACACAGTAACCACTGGATGACACAGTAACCACTGCATGACACAGTAACCACTGCATGACACAGTAACCACTGGATGACACAGTAACCACTGCATGACACAGAACCACTGCATTGACATTTAACCACTGGATGACACAGTAACCACTGATGACACAGAAAAGGGCATTTTTCCTAACCAATATGACCTAAACGGTTTGGACACAGCCCTGATGGACTGTAAACCACCCCACCTGTAACACTATCAGTAAGATATATGTGTTTTGATATCAATAAGTTATCGTATTTGCTATCCTAATGATATTACTGCTATAGTATCTCTAAACGGATTACTGCTTGATCAGCCCGGTTTTAATATTGCTATCGCTATCAGTCACACGGATATATTGCTATTGCTATAAAGTCACAGGATATATTGCTATGCGTTATCAGCTCACACGGGATATACTGCTATCGCTATCAGCACACGGATATACTGCTATCTATCAGTCACACGGATATATGCTATCCTATCAGTCAACGGATATATTGCTATCTATCAGTCACACGGATATATTGCTATCGCTATCAGTCACACGGATATACTGCTATCGCTATCAGTCACACCGATATATGCTATCGCTATCAGTCACGGATATATGCTATCGTATCAACACGGATATACTCTATAGCTATCACACGGATATATTGCTATGTATAGTCAAAGGGATACTGCTATAGCTTCAGACAGGATATATTGCTATCGCTATCACCCACACGGATATATTGCTGTCGCTATCAGTCACACGGATATACTGCTATCGCTATCAGCCACACGGATATACTGCTATCGCTATCAGTCACACAGATATATTGCTATCGCTATCAGCCACACGGATATACTGCTATAGCTATCAGCCACACGGATATATTGCTATCGCTATCAGTCAAACGGATATACTGCTATAGCTATCAGCCACACGGATATATTGCTATCGCTATCACCCACACGGATATATTGCTGTCGCTATCAGTCACACGGATATACTGCTATCGCTATCAGCCACACGGATATACTGCTATCGCTATCAGTCACACGGATATACTGCTATCTTTATCAGTTACACGGATATACTGCTATCGCTATCAGTCACACGTATATATTGCTATCGCTATCAGCCACACGGATATACTGCTATCGCTATCAGTCACACGGATATACTGCTATCGCTATCCTTGGTTAGGCCTCATTTAGATTATGCTGCACAGTTCTGGTCACCGTATTACAGAATGGATATAAATGCTCTGGAAAACGTTCAAAGAAGAATGACAAAGTTGATTCCATGTATCAGAAATCTTCCCTGTGAGGATAGACTGAGGGCCCTGAATCTGCACTCTCTTGAAAGGCGTAGAATTAGGGGGGATATGATTGAGGGGAAAACAGGAATAAATAAAGGGGATGTAAATAGCGTGCTAATAATATCCAGCCAAGACAGGACTCGCAGCAATGGTTTCAAGTTTGAAAAATTCAGATTCAGGAAGGTTATGGGAAAGCACTGGTTTGGTAATAGAGTTGTGGATGAGTGGAACAAACTTCCGAGTACCGTCATAGAAGCTAAAACGTTGTGTAGTTTTGAAAATAGGTTAGATAAATACATGAGTGGGTGTGGGTGGGTGTGAGTTGGACCTGACTAGCTTGTGCTACTAGGTCTGATGCCGTACTGCTTAAGTGAATGTGACCTGGACCTGACTAAGTTGGTTTATTGGCTTAAGCCAGTAGGTGACTTGGACCTGCCTCTCATGGGCCAGGTTTTCCCATGCGAGGCAGATTTGTCCATGAGAATACAATCACAGGTATCATGGGGGGGGGATTAAGGTAATTTCAGAGATGTGTTAAGAGTTTATTCTCATTTTCACAGAGTGAGCAATGATGAGCACATCTCTGTGGTTCAAGAGACATGAGCAAACACTTAGAACATCGCTTAGAACATTTTATTGTGGAAACGTTTCTGTCCTAAGACCGTGTCCACTTAGTGAACAAGGTCCTAGGACCGTGTTCACTTTTATAATATATCTTTATTTCTACAAGTACATGTACAAGATCTAGCTGACATCAATGACATACTACTAAATATTAAGTCGCTTGTTATGCAGAGCATTTCGGGCAAATTAGGTCAGTTTTGTCCCAGGATGCGACCCACACCAGTCGACTAACACCCAGGTACCCACACTACTGATGGGGAACATAGACAACCGGATTAAAGAAATACGTTCAATGTTTCTACCCTCGCCTGGAATCGAACCCGGGCCCTCACCATGTTAAGCGAAAGCTTTAGCCACCAGGATAGGTGTTCACTTAGTGAACATGGTCCTAGGACCGAAGACAATAACGATATCTTAAGTATGTTATTGAAGACAATGAAAGAGTCTTCAGTGAATACATTCGTCTCCAGTTCTTCTCAAGTTCAGTAGTACTTGCCTAGCATGGATCAGTAGGCCTGGGTCAGTAGGCCTGGGTCAGTAGGCCTGGGTCAATAGGACTACCGCAGTGCTCCTTTCCTGCGCTGTCCTCATTCGCTTCCATAACGCTACTTGGCAGTCTATAGCACTTACCAACAGTTCTCTTGCCAAACCAGTGCTTCCCAATATTCCGTCCTAAATCTAGATTAACCCACACTAGAATTCTAGTACCGATTTCCCATTCCCACAGTGGAGACTCGAACACCGGATCGATACCACGCCAGTATGACGTAATAACCGTTCCACCACACCACCCCCCGATACATTGGCTTTTAGCGCCTCGTATACATTAACCAGAGACAATGTGATGTCAATAAAAATTTTTTATCGAAGCGAGTTCACTCGCACTCGAGGAGTGACTTCGCTATTTTCCCCTCCCTGCACCCCTCTGCCTCCTCTTCCTCCTCTTCCCCCTCCCGCTCTTCCCCCTCCCGCTCTTCCCCCTCCCGCTCTTGCCCCTTTCCTCGCAGCCAGTTGCAGCTTTTGGCCGCCAGGTGCAGTCAAGTGAGCACAGATAACAATTCCCCTTAAAAAAAACTGCTCAGGAGCAGAAATAGTAGTCGCTGGGAGAGACCTTCTCCTGGCTGGACGAACGTGAACCCTACACTAATGTCTGGACGTTGCCTGGAGAAACGTGAACCCTACACTAATGTCTGGACGTTGCCTGGAGAAACGTGAACCCTACACTAATGTCTGGACGTTGCCTGGAGAAACGTGAACCCTACACTAATGTCTGGACGTTGCCTGGAGAAACGTGAACCCTACACTAATGTCTGGACGTTGCCTGGAGAAACGTGAACCCTACACTAATGTCTGAATCTTGTCAAATGACCTATTTTGTACGATCATTTCTTAGTTGCAAAATTAGAGCTATTCTTCTTCTTCTTCTTCTCATCATTATTATTATTATTATTATTATCATTATCATCATCATCATCATCGTTGTGTCCAGTCTTCATCTGAATAACTTGTCAATATTTACGAATAAATCTTGGAAAAGTTCTGGCACCATGTTTGTATTTACTATAATTGGAGAGTTTTGTTTTTCTTTGTGTGTGTGTGTGTGTGTGTGTGTGTGATTCACTTTACCTTAACTTTATTTATACAAATTTATTAGATTAAACAGGAAATTATAGATGTCAAATATCCTTCCAGGGATATATACACAGAGAGGTGTATATCTCTGTGTATAAAAGCTGAGAGTTTACTTTAACCCCTATTTAAAAGATTGAAGTGTACTTAACTGGTGGTTAAAACTGCAGCCTGAATGACCCCTCGTGTAGTAGATAGGCTTCAAACCACATAAGCCAACCCGACCAATACCTTATAATATAAGAGAGATGTCCGTCCCGAGGATCTAAAACATGGTAATGAATTCAATGGCAATTTTCGCAAGCATAGAGGCGGACAGTGGGAGACGTGAGGGGCAAACTGAACTAAACTATCTGAGGCTCTGTCTCAAGACACCAGCTGGCCACAGCTGGCCACAGATCGCCATCGTATATTGCATTCAGTCGGCTTGTACCACTAATTTCATATTTCCGCTGACCATAGCTGGCCACAGATGGACTCGATATAATATACTGATATCGGTTAGGATTTACGGTTCTTTTTGTAGAATGCCAACTAACTTCTAGGTATCCATATACTGCTAGACGAGCGTGGCACCTGTCTCTGAGCCTGGTCTGGCCACGCTAGTCTCCATATGGCCAATGTCCATGTAGTAGCCTAGGAAACTAGGGCCACTATCAAACCCCAGGTTGGTCCCTTAGCTTGGCCTTCTCTGGCCACAGTTATAGTGTGGCCCGAATCATCTGGAGGCCGCCTGGCCAACTTGATACAATACTTCAGCCCCAGGTGGCCACGAATCCAACAGCTATTGGACAAGTTCCAGTCAAACTATTGAAGAGAAATTTATTGCTTTCTGTCGTGCTGAGTATGAGACAATATATTGTGAGAGGAGCGGCACTAACTCTCACTAACTATTGTTCACCCAATGCTTAATGTTAGCCGAGAACATGTTGGGTGTTATCATGTTCTAGTTCTAAGTGTATGTGTGTGTGTGTGTGTGTGTGTGTGTACTCACCAAATTGGGGTTGCAGTCGACGAGTCATAGCTCCTGGCCCTGTCTTTTCATTGTGTGTGTCTGTGCATACGCACGCACACTCATACACATACAGACAAGCATGTACACACACACGCACATTTGATATCCGGGTGGAACAGATGCAATCTTTCCACCCGGATATCAAATCCTCAGGAAAGATAGAGGGAGCAGATGGGGAGGAGGAGTTGCACACTGCTCATTAAGAACAGGTGGGGATTTGAGGAAGTGGAAGGAATGGATGAAATGGGTGAAAGGGACTACATAGTAGGAACAATTCAGTCTGAGGGCCATAAGGTGGTAATTGCTGTAATGTACAACCCACCACAGAACTGCAGGAGGCCAAGAGAAGAATATGACGAGAGCAACAGAGCAATGGTAGACACACTAGCCGAGGTAGCCAGAAGAGCCCACATGGGGAGAGCAAAGTTACTAGTTATGGGTGATTTCAATCACAAGGAGATTGATTGGGAAAACCTGGAGCCCACGGGGTCTGAATCATGGAGCCAAGATGATGGATGTGGTACTGGAAAACCTCATGCATCAACATGTTAGAACACTACCAGAGAGAGGTGGGGATGATCCAGCAAGACTGGACCTAGTATTCACCTTGAGTAGTTCGGACATCGAGGATATCACGTATGAAAGGCCCCTTGGAGCTAGTGATCATTTGGTTCTGTGTTTTGATTATATAGTTGAGCTACAAGTGGAGAGGGGAGCAGGAATAGGAAGGGAGAAACGAAACTACAAAAGGGGGGACTACACAGGCATGAGGAACGTCCTACAAGACGTTCAGTGGGAGAGAGAATTGGCAGGAAAACCAGTAAAAGAAATGATGAAATATGTGAAAACCAAATACAAAGAGGCAGAGGAGAGGTTTGTCCACCAAGGGAAACAGAAGTAATGGGAAGACCAGAATGAGTCCTTGGTTCACCCAGAGGTTTATGGAGGCAAAAGCTAAGTGTAATAGAGAATGGAAAAGGTACAGAAGACAAAGGACCCAGGAAAATAAAGAGATTAGCCGAAGAGCCAGAAACGAATATGCACAGGTAAGAAGGGAGGCTCAGTGTCAGGGAAACGACTTCCCCTGAACAAAATATTGATGGAAAAATTAATAAATAATAGTAAACCGAAGGATATATAATAAGATTGGTTTTTCTGGATTTTAATAAAATTAAATAGAAATAAAAAAGAAATAATCCGTTGTGGTTCAGGTCTGGTGGTGAGACAGGAGATAATAACCGGAGAGGGGGAGAAAAGATGATGGTTGTCTCCGAGTAGGTGGTATGTCTCCGGAGTAGATGGTGAATCTCCTGGGACCACTAGGTTGAAATACCACACTATAGGTATCCGAACGGAGGTGAGATCTTCAGCAACACCCTCTAACGCACACAAAGTTAGAAACTAGAGACAGAGGAGTTGTTGTGGAATTCCCGTTAAGTCCAGGGAATATCTTTCTCTTAAGTCATGCGTCTGTCCTAGAGAACCAGTCCAGCGGCAGAGCTGATAATAAAGAAAATATTCTGGTTACCATGAGTTTTAAAACATTTAAGATGGAAAAAGGTGTTTCAAAATGGACAAGTCACAACTGGTAACCAAAGAAAACAATAATCAAACAAGAAATACTCCTGGTAGATCGCCTTACCTGATCCGGAGAAGAGCGAAGGTGAAGTGACTTTCCACTCCCCAACCGACACCAGGTAAGAGTCATACTACCAGGAGTAGAAAGTAAAAACCCTCAGACACCCGGGAACAAGAGTTTAGCCCCAGCCCGCTAGATGGTAGTGCTGGTTGTAACTCGTTAATAATACTCCCGGCTGACTGAACAACCGTTACCTTATTTACACTACTTTTCCCTCACACTCAGCGACAATATGAAAATGATATAGCATCAAAAGTCAAGTCTGACCCAAAGCTGTTGTATAGTCACATCAGGAGGAAAACAACAGTCAAGGACCAGGTAATCAGGCTGAGCAAGGAAGGTGGGGAGTTCACAAGAAACGACCAAGAGGTATGTGAGGAGCTCAACATGAGATTTAAAGAAGTGCTGGATGAAATACACACAACCGAGGAGGAGGTGAAGAAGCTGCTATGTGAACTCGATACCTCAAAAGCGGTGGGACCTGACAACATTTCTCCGTGAGTCCTTAGAGAGGGAGCAGAGATGTTGTGTGTTCCACTAACACAAATCTTCAACACTTCCATTGAAACTGGGCAACTACCTGAGGCGTGGAAGATGGCAAATGTAGTCCCAAATTTTAAGAAAGGAGACAGACACGAGGCATTAAACTACAGACCTGTGTCCCTGACGTGTATAGTATGCAAAGTCATGGAGAAGATCATCAGGAGGAGAGTGGTGGAGCACCTAGAAAGACACAAGCTTATAAACGACAAGCAGCACGGTTTCAGGGAAGGAAAATCCTGTGTCACAAACGTACTGGAGTTTTATGACAAGGTAACAGAAGTAAGACACGAGAGAGAGGGGTGGATAGACTGCATTTTCTTGGACTGCAAGAAGGCGTTCGACACAGTTCCTCACAAGAGGTTAATGCAAAAGCTAGAGGATCAGGCACACGTAACAGGAAAGGCACTGCAATGGATCAGAGAATATCTGACAGGGAGGCAACAACGAGTCATGTTACGTGACGAGGTGTCAGAGTGGCCACCTGTGATGAGTGGGGTTCCACAAGGGTCTGTCCTAGGACCTGTACTGTTTTTGGTAAATGGCATAACGGAAGGGATAGACTCAAAAGTGTCCCTGTTTGCAGATGATGTGAAGTTAATGAGAAGAATTAAATCAGTCGAGGATCAGGCAGGACAACAAAGAGACCTGGACAGGCTACAAGCCTGGTCCAGTAACTGGCTCCTTGAATTTAACCCTGCCAAATATAAAGTCATGAAGATCGGGGAAGGGCAAAGAAGACCGCAGACAGAGTATAGTCTAGGTGGCCAAAGACTGCAAACCTCACTCAAGGAAAAAGATCTTGGGGTGAGTATAATACCGAGCACATCTCCTGAGGCACACATCAATCAGATAACTGCTGCAGCATACGGGCGGCTGGCAAACCTAAGAATAGCGTTCCAATACCTCACTAAGGAATCATTCAAGACTCTGTATACCATATACGTCAGGCCCATACTGGAGTATGCAGCACCAGTTTGGAACCCACACCTGGTAAAGCACGTCAAGAAATTAGAGAAAGTGCAAAGGTTTGCAACAAGACTAGTCCCAGAGCTAAGGGGATTGTCCTACGAAGAAAGGTTAAGGGAAATCGGCCTAACGACATTAGAGGACAGGAGGGTTAGGGGAGACATGATAACGACATATAAAATACTGCGAGGAATAGATAAGGTGGACAGAGACAAGATGTTCCAGAGAGGGGACACAGAAACAAGGGGTCACAATTGGAAGTTGAAGACTCCTATGAGTCAAAGGTATGTTAGGAAGTATTTCTTCAGTCATAGAGTTGTCAGGAAGTGGAATAGCCTAGAAAGTGACGTAGTGGAGGCAGGAACCATACATAGTTTTAAGACGAGGTTTGATAAAGCTCATGGAGCAGGGAGAGAGAGTACCTAGTAGCAATCAGTGAAGAGGCGGGGCCAGGAGCTATGACTCGACCCCTGCAACAACAAATAGGTGAGTACAAATAGGTGAGTACACACACACTCACTCACACACTCACACACATACACATACAAACACTCACATACACACACATAAATAACAGGCCCAAATGTCCACTGAGAAGTGCCTTTGAAAGCTCGTAACTAACTGACCAACCAACTACCTAACGACCGAACATACATGCATTGGCGCACTAGAGGTTTTAGCATGTTTAACAATTCGCGAACGAGAGAAATTATTTACAATCATTATCTCAGACCAGAGCATTACTCGAACCCTCGTACCTGCGGGCCACTCCACCTGGCGGGATGAAATGAAACAGCTGGAACACAGCTGGAACACAGCTGGAACACAGGTCTGGTGCTCCCAAGCTTGCAAAACAACGCCCATATATTAGTTATGTGTGCTATAGTACTGTGTACTTTGATGTAAAGTGCGCAGCTTTGAGTTCTGTTAAGGCCTGAGATAATGATATACTATATATATACTATATATATATATATATATATATATATATATATATATATATATATATATATATATATATATATAGAGAGAGAGAGAGAGAGAGAGAGAGAGAGAGAGAGAGAGAGAGAGAATGGAAATTTCAACTCAGGAGTTTATATCTATAGGCAGAATTAGTACTGTAGTTTTCAATGGTGTTTGATATTTTTGATGAAAAAGCTTGTCATAACTCTGCGTGCGAATGGCATCATGCAGAGAGTTAGGAAATGATGAACAAGGCTGTAAACTGCATACAAACGACATTTATTGTGAACAGTGATTGCAGTTGTGGGGGGATACGTGTGATTTTAATTACCAGGTGTGTGTGTGTGTGTGTGTGTGTGTGTGTGTGTGTGTGTGTGTATGTTTGTAATGAGTACCTCCCTGACAAACTCCTCGATGAGCTTGATGACAAGCTCCCTAATGAACTCGATGAGCTATTTGATGATCAAATAAACATGACCATCACGATCCACTACACTCAAACACTCTCTCTCACACACACACACACACACACACACACACACACACTACTGCACCATGCTCAATCCCCTGTCACTCAAAACCTCCTTCACACCCTCTCTCCAACCCTTCCTGCAACATCCACACCTCCTTCCCTCCACTCAGATTAAAACACCCTAATTATCTTGATTCATATTTTTCTCTGCAAGATCACACCATTTAACATAGCATATGCCGCTCCCATGCTTAATATCATTCATATGAATACACTCTCTTCTTATTTATTGGATCTCAGAGGCTTATTTTACCATCCTAAATCTCTCTTTCCCTCCCATCCTCGTTGCTTCCAACAGAAGGGTTGAAACTAATGTTTTTGGGATGTACTAGTCGCTTTTCATTCATTTAAAGATTTCAAATCTTTTCTAGAGGCTACTCGAAGCTTCTGCAATTTTTTTTTTCCAGTCTGTTGTAGTTTCTCGCATTCTTTATAGGCTTCTTTGCTAATACATCCACTCTCAGGTGTCTTTGATATATTCACTTCTTCCCCAAAAAAACGTTTCCTTCACTTATGGCCTCTAATTGCTTATTTCCTATACGTCTTCATAGTCTTATCACTTTTATCTTTTCTGCATTCACTTTTCACGTATTTTACACTCCAAAGTTTTTCTACGCCTGGTTGATCAGGCTCTGGTCCAACAGGAGGCCTGGTCACGGACCGGGCCGCGGGGGCGTTGACCCCTGGAATTCTCTCCAGGTAGACTCCAGGTAGTAACTGTGACGACTCTCCTTTTATATTAGATTTGTTATAAGTTGTCACCCTAAACATTAGCATAAACACTATCAACTGAACACTATCACCCTAAACACTTCACTGTAAACACTATCCTTTTAAACACAAGCATAAACACTATCACTATAAGCACTATCATTTACTTCTCTTGCTCTCCCGCTTGTCAATACGTTAGACAAACTATCGACATCACAAATTATCCTCGACGTTCCATTATTGTAGGTTAATATTCCTAGTGTTTCGTCAACCTGCTCTTCCACTGTGGTAGCTGTCCTTCGTGCATTTCGGAATGCACGAAATCTCTTTGAAAATTAATATATTCATTATTACCGGTTAGGTTAGGGTAGATCAGGTTACGTTTGGGTTAGTTTTCGTTTTGGTTAGAATTGGTTAGGTTAACGTATATTAATGTATGTCAGAGATAGCAAGCTGTGTCTATTAACAGAGTATATCATGTTTTGAGTGTGTACGGAAGAAACTCATTCTCTACACTTGTTTTACAATGCGTGTGAAGATGTACGTCTGAAAAGTGGATAATTTGGGCTTCGTGAAGCACCTCCTGCCAGACGTAAGTTTCAAGCTACCTCATCCATACTGTCACACGCCTTTTACAAATCCACAAAGGCAATAAACAGTTAATAATCCTCATATAAATGCTACTCATTTACGTCTTGGCTGATATTAAATTTACACATCGCTTTTTGTTTTTAAATCTATTCTGCTCTTCTGGGGTCTTACTGACTCTTCAGTCAAAGTTTTACCTAATGCTTTACTATTCTTCCCTCAAAAACCTGGAAAATATACGATAGTAGTCCTTAATCTAGGTAGAAGACGATAGTTTTTCACTGCAGATAGTAGTCCTTAATCTAGGTAGAAGACGATATCTTTTCACTGCAGATAGTAATCCTTAATCTAGGTAGAAGACGATAGTTTTTCACTGCAGATAGTAGTCCTTAAGCTAGGTAGAAGACGATAGTTTTTCACTGCAGATAGTAGTCCTTAATCTAGGTAGAAGACGATAGTTTTTCACTGCAGATAGTAGTCCTTAATCTAGGTAGAAGACGATAGCTTTTCACTGCAGATAGTAGTCCTTAATCTAGGTAGAAGACGATAGCTTTTCACTGCAGATAGTAGTCCTTAATCTAGGTAGAAGACGATAGCTTTTCACTGCAGATAGTAGTCCTTAATCTAGGTAGAAGACGATAGTTTTTCACTGCAGATAGTAGTCCTTAATCTAGGTAGAAGACCACATTTATTTCACTGCATATAGCTTTGCTAGCGCTTCCTATTTTTCTGCAATCTGTCTTCTCCTACCAACTCCCGCGCAATCTTCCCCTGGAATGCATAACAGACGTATTTGCTCATAAAATATGCATTTATAACGTTATTCAAGCTACTGTAATATTGCGGAGGGTTGGGACGGTACACCAGTGAGAAACTTGATCATATAACCAGAAATTGCAGTGAGTAGGACATTTAACTAACACCTGCGTCAGGAGAAATATTCCTCTCTCTCTTGAGGACTAGAATACTACCCTAAATTTAGTTCACTTTTGCACGAAGGAAACTTGCATGTTCTCGGGCAGGCAATGTGTAGGTTTCCCCTCTCATACACACAATCCAGAAACGCACATAAGAGTTCCAACATTTTGTCCCACTCTCCTTTTCTTCTTTCTTTCTTTTTCTTCTTGTTCTTCTTTTTCTTCATCTGTTTCTTCCTCTTATTATTATTATTATTCAGGATACATGCAGTGACAAGAGACTGACGTCTCTTGTCACTGCAGTTACTTGCTGGAAGAAACGTCACGGTGTTCGTCTCTTCTTCACTGAGTGGATAACTCTTTTTAAAGTCGGTGTTCAAAAAAAAAAAAAAAACACCCAGTCCCCTTTTATCCCCTGTCCTGCTCTCAGCGTTTCGTCTATAATCGCATCCATCTCTCACTGCTGATCTCAGAACAGTTACTGCTGCGACTGCAGTTACAGCAGTGAAAGCAGTAACTGCTGATTAGCAGGGAGAGGGTTTGAAACAACGGCTGCTCCGTACCTTGGAAGGGCCACAACGGGGCATCGAGAAATCTCTTTCCAAGTGCACTTCCAACTCACTTCCCATTCTTTCTCATCCATTCTCCTCCCCCCCCTTCCCCCTTCGATAACTCTCATTCTTCCTCGTCCCAGAAGCAAGAAACTGTGCCTTAGTGGGATGGAATGTGAAGGACCTGCCTAGTATGGGCCAACAGGCCTGCTGCAGTGTTCCTCCTTTCTTATGTTCTCATCTTATTCACCTACATTGCGTAATTCTTCAAACTTTTTCGTCCATCTTTCTACCGCCTCCACTTTCACGTACACTTTCTCACTCTCTCTCTGACAGAGATGAGACACGTGCCATCGTCTGTCCTGGGTTTCTCATCACACTTTGTATCTCTCCCTCCAAGTTTTTTTTCTTTATTCTCAGTATGAGAAAAAAAGATAACGAGGAACCCTTATGTTTATTTGACCCTTTTTAGAGGCTCTTTTTTTTTTGTTAGCTGTTTTCGCCACTTTCTTTTGCTTACTCTTTCTACCACTTTTATTTAATCTCCCTTATGACCACTCTTTCAGCTCTTGTTTCGTGCTCTCTTTGCCACTCTTGTGCACCATTTTTTTTTAAATGGCACACTCTTGCAAAATTTGGGCATCTTCAGTCCAATACAAAGAAGAACGGTGGAAAATGAGGAAGAGTTTGAGGTAATCAGTCCCTTAGCCCGGAGACGATGTGTTCAGTTTATGTATGTATAATGTTGGCCAAGACCAGGATCCTGGCACGGGTCTTAATCTTGCGATGACCCGCAGGATATGCGCAGAGAAGTGGCTTATATACTTCAGACAGGTGAGGTGAAGCAGTGGTAGGAGGCTTCAAATGAGGTGAAGCAGTGGTATGAGGCTTCAGATGAGGTGAAGCAGTAGTAGGAGGCATCAGATGGGGTGAAGCAGTGGTAGGTGGCGTCAGATGAGGTGAAACAGTGGTAGGTGGCGTCACCAGTGGAAAATATTTCCACTAGTGGAAGTAGCCACTGAAGTAGCCACTGGAGAAGCCACTGGTTGGCGAAACGTTTCCAGACTAAAGATACCCAAGTGTTGCACAAGTGTCCCATTTATTAACTTGACGGTTTTCCCATACCATATATACACAATCTTTTTTTTAATCATTCCTTCACATTCTAACCACGTCTTTTTTCTACTTTTCTTGAACAATTTATAAAAAAAAATTATTTTTTTACAGCTCTCTTTTAAATAATATATATATATATATATATATATATATATATATATATATATATATATATATATATATATATATATATATATATATATATATATATATTTATATTCGTTATCTTCCACTCATTCTTCTCTATAATTGTTCTTCCTTGTACGAATATTTTTTTTTATAGAAAGTTTTTCACATATTAATGTTTTTTTTTTCGTGTTAATTTCTAGTTCACTTGATCGTCCTAGTTCAACCTATAGCTTTATTTCACCTCATTATTCTGTTTCACCTCATCATACTAGCAACGCTATTGACAACGCTACTGACAACACTACTGACAACGCTACTGACAACACTACTAACAACACTTCTAGCAACACTACTAGCAATACTACTGGCAACACTACTCATAACACTACTGATAATACTACTAACAACACTACTAACAACACATCACTACTGATAACACTACTAACACTACTAACAACACATCACTACTGATAACACTACTAACACTACTAACAACACTACTAACACCACTACCAACACTTCTGACAACACTAACACTACTGACAACACTACTGACATCACTACTGACAACACTAATACTAACAACACTACTAACAACACTACTTACAACACCACTAACACTACTAATAACACTACTAACAACACTTCTAACAGTACTAACATTACTGACAACACTAACAACACTACTGACAACACTAACAACACTACTGACAACACTAACAACACTACTGACAACACTACCAGCAACACGACTCACAACACTAACACTACTACTAACAACACTACTGACAACGCTACTGAAAACACTACTAACTCTACTAAGAACACTACTGACATCACTACTAACACTACTAAGAACACTACTGACATCACTACTAACACTACTAAGAACACTACTAACAACACTACTAACATTACTGACAACACTAACAACATTACTGACAACACTACTAACAACACTAACAACACTACTGACAACACTACTAACACTAACAACACTACTAACACTAACAACACTACTGACAACACTACTAGCAACACGACTCACAACACTAACACTACTACTAACAACACTACTGACAACGCTACTGAAAACACTACTAACTCTACTAACACTACTGACATCACTACTAACACTACTAAGAATACTACTGACAACACTACTAACAACACTACTAACACTACTAAGAACACTGCTGACAACACTAACAATACTGCTGACAAGACTAACAACACGACTCACAACACCAATGACAACACTAATATTACTGAAAAGGCTACTGACAACACTTACACTACTAACACTACTAACAACACTAACAACACTACTGACAACACTAACACTACTAACAACACTACTTAACAATACTGACAACGCTGACAACACTAACAACACTACTGATAACACTACTGACAACACTAACAACGCTACTGACAACACTACTAACAACACTACTGACAACACTAACAATACTGACAACACTACAAATAACACTAACAACACTACTGAGAACACTAACACTACTGACAACACTACTGACAACACTAACAACACGACTCACAACACTAACACTACTGACAACGCTACTGCCAACACTACTAACACTATTGACAACACTACTGACAACACTACTAACAACACGACTCACATCACTACTAACAATACTACTGACAACGCTACTGACAACACTACTAACACTACTGACAACACTACTAACAACACTACTAACAACACTACTCACAATACTGACACTACTGACAACGCTGACAACACTACTGACAACGCTGACAACACTACTGACAACAATACTGACAGCACTACTGACAACACTACTAACAATACTACTGATAACGCTACTGACAACACTACTAACAACACTACTAACAACACTACTAACAACACTACTAACACTACTGACAACACTACTAACAACACTACTAACAACACTACTAACAACACTACTGACAACACTACTGACAACACTACTAACAACACTACTAACAACACTACTAACAACACTACTAACAACACTACTAACAACACTACTAACACTACTGACAACACTACTAACAACACTACTAACAACACTACTAACAACACTACTAACAACACTACTAACAACACTACTAACAACACTACTAACACTACTAACAACACTACTGACAACACTACTGACAACACTACTGACAACACTACTGACAACACTACTTACAACACTACTAACAATACTACTGATAACGCTACTGACAACACTACTAACAACACTACTAATACTACTAACAACACTACAACAATACTGACAACAATACTGACAACATTGTAAGGATGACTCACGGCTATGACGCCAATAATTAATTTATTTATTGTAATTATCATTTAAATTATCTCTGATGACTTATTTATTACCAGAACGACAATTTTATATAGAATAAATATTTAATGACGATGCATATAACGGACGATAGATACAACAAACGACAGATATAACGGACGATAGATACAACAAACGACAGATATAACGGACGATAGATACAATGGATAATTTATATAACAGATGATAGATACAACGGAAGATAGATGCAAAGAACGATAGATATAACAGAGAGATACAACGGATGATTGGTATAACAGACGATTGATACAACGGATGATTGATACAACGGACGATAGACTCAACAATTCTGAACTAGACGAATTTGTAGTGTAAGTTAGTTCTACATGATAATTGCTCTATGTTCTGCTGAATGTGTATAGTTATAGGTACAGATGTATATTATGTAAATATACTAAAAAATTATGTGCGTGTGTTTACAAGTGTTAAGTGTTCTTACCTTTATTTGCAAGCTAAGAGCTGTTACCTGCCTCAGTTTGTTTGTTAAGACATACAAATAGGAAACAGAATGAAGTCTGGGCCAGCTCTGGGCCATAGGTGGAGCCAGCTCTGTGCCATAGGTGGAGCCAGCTCTGGGCCATAGGTGGAGCCAGCTCTGGGCCATAGGTGGAGCCAGCTCTGGGCCATAGGTGGAGCCAGCTCTGGGCCATAGGTGGAGCCAGCTCTGGGCCATAGGTGGAGCCAGCTCTGAGCCATAGGTGGAGCCAGCTCTGGCCCACAGGTGGAGCCAGCTCTGGCCCACAGGTGGAGCCAGCTCTGGCCCACAGGTGGAGCCAGCTCTGGCCCACAGGTGGAGCCAGCTCTGGCCCACAGGTGGAGCCAGCTCAGGGCCACAGGTGGAGCCAGCTCTGGCCCACAGGTGGAGCCAGCTCTGGCCCACAGGTGGAGCCAGCTCTGGCCCACAGGTGGAGCCAGCTCTGGCCCACAGGTGGAGCCAGCTCTGGCCCACAGGTGGAGCCAGCTCTGGCCCACAGGTGGAGCCAGCTCTGGCCCACAGGTGGAGCCAGCTCTGGCTCACAGGTGGAGCCAGCTCTGGCCCACAGGTGGAGCCAGCTCTGGCCCACAGGTGGAGCCAGCTCTGGCCCACAGGTGGAGCCAGCTCTGGCTCACAGGTGGAGCCAGCTCTGGCCCACAGGTGGAGCCAGCTCTGGCACACAGGTGGAGCCAGCTCAGGGCCTGAGCTTTCTTATAGCCAATTGACTTTTCATTTCGTCTGTGTTGTTATGGTGTTCGATCATGTTCCAGACGCGATTCTTTCTATAAGTGAATGATCTCAGATGAAGAGATGTTCTTGAGAAGGGTGCAGCCCCCCCCCTCCCTCTCTCTTTGGCCTGAGGCTGCTGTTATCTCCCCAGTATTGATGGTATCTCTTCCCAGATGAGTCCTCCCTCCCTCCCTCCCTCTACTCTAATATTTCCTCACAATAATCTCAGACAGGATTTCCACCAAACTTCCATCCATCTTATGGGTCTGTTCTCTCCTACCTCCCACCCTCCATCCATCTCTCTCTCTCCCTTTCCCTCTCTCTCTCTCTCTTCCCCTCCCTCCCTCCCTCCCACAAAACCGCTGCCTACCCTCCCTCCAGAAACCCCCCTCCTTCAACCCTCCCCCCTCCCGTCCTCTGACGGATACACCCCATCTATTATTTACTAAGCCACGCTACACTGCTCGCGATTTACACTCACCTCGTTTACATAATTTACAAGATTTACAAGATTAATAACAATGAGGACATAAAACACAGTGTCAAGGAGGAGGAGGATTAGGAGGAGGGGAGGAGAAGGGGGAGGGGGAGGAGGAGGAGGATGAGGAGGGGAGGAAGAGGAGGCAGAAGAGGAGGAAAAAAGGAGGAGAAAGAGGAGGAGGTGGAGGAGGCAGAAGAGGTGGAGGAGGTAGAAGAGGAGAAGAGGGAGGAGGAGGAGAAGGAGGCCAAGGAGGAAAGCCATAGTGACCTCGTGTGTACATGTATTCATACACACATGAGCTTTATATAAATGAGTCCTAATGCCATGTATACTTATATGCAAATAATGTGTACATGAAGCTTCTCATCGTATACACATATCTCATACCCACAATAATACGCTAAACGGTAATACAAAAATAAAGTAATTCAGTAATAATACAAAAAAAATAATGTGTCGTAGCCTATCTTGTATAGTCCTCCTTTATTTATTTTCCTCTGTTTATTCCTCAGTAAAATCGACTCTGACAATTCCTTGGCCGAGGGTTTTTTTCATCGACCGGCCAGGGGGCGCTGAAAGGCACTTGCTCAATCATGAGAGTAAACTTCAAACTTCTTCGAGACGTCAGTGTAGCGGTGACGGCAATGGGGACTTATTTCCGCTCTTCGGTCAAGTGCGGACGCTAGCCTCTGGTCGAGTGAGGACGTCAGCCTCTGGTCGAGTGAGGACGTCAGCCTCTGGTCGAGTGAGGACGTCAGCCTCTGGTCGAGTGAGGACGTCAGCCTCTGGTCGAGTGAGGACGTCAGCCTCTGGTCGAGTGAGGACGTCAGCCTCTGGTCGAGTGAGGACGTCAGTCTCTGGTCGAGTGAGGACGTCAGCCTCTGGTCGAGTGAGGACGTCAGCCTCTGGTCGAGTGAGGACGTCAGCCTCTGGTCGAGTGAGGACGTCAGCCTCTGGTCGAGTGAGGACGTCAGTATCCAGTCGAGTGAGGTCTCCGCCATGCCTCAAGTATGATCGACGAATTTTCCCTGTTGTCTCCCCGGGACGCTGTTTTTCTTTGTGTGTGTGTGGGGGGGGGGGTAGGAGGCTCGGCCAGAGTGAAGGGAGGCCCACTTGACCTAACTGGGAACATCGTGTTTTCGTTTCTCCGTTACGAGGAAACTTGTTTCTACTCCATTATCAGTAAGACTACTGGGAGCTGGACTCGTAAGACTACTGGGAGCAGGACTCGTAAGATTACTGGAAGCAGGACTCGTAAGATTACTGGAAGCAGGACTCGTAAGACTACTGGAAGCAGGACTCGTAAGATTACTGGAAGCTGGACTCGTAAGATTACTGGAAGCTGGACTCGTAAGATTACTGGAAGCTGGACTCGTAAGACTACTGGAAGCAGGACTCGTAATACTACTGGAAGCAGGACTCTTAAGATTACTGGAAGCAGGACTCGTAAGATTACTGGAAGCTGGACTCGTAAGACTACTGGAAGCAGGACTCGTAAGACTACTGGGAGCTGGACTCGTAAGACTACTGGGAGCTGGACTCGTAAGACTACTGGGAGCTGGACTCGTAAGACTACTGTAAGCAGGACTCGTAAGACTACTGGAAGCAGGACTCGTAAGACTACTGGAAGCTGGACTCGTAAGACTACTGGAAGCAGGACTCGTAAGACTACTGGAAGCTGGACTCGTAAGACTACTGGAAGCAGGACTCGTAAGACTACTGGAAGCAGGACTCGTAAGACTACTGGAAGCAGGACTCGTAAGACTACTGGAAGCAGGACTCGTAAGACTACTGGAAGCAGGACTCGTAAGACTACTGGAAGCAGGACTCGTAAGATTACTGGAAGCAGGACTCGTAAGATTACTGGAAGCTGGACTCGTAAGACTACTGGAAGCAGGACTCGTAAGACTACTGGGAGCTGGACTCGTAAGACTACTGGGAGCTGGACTCGTAAGACTACTGGGAGCAGGACTCGTAAGACTACTGGAAGCAGAACTCGTAAGACTACTGGAAGCAGGACTCGTAAGACTACTGGAAGCTGGACTCGTAAGACTACTGGA
This sequence comes from Cherax destructor, assembly GCA_009830355.1. Lineage (NCBI taxonomy): Eukaryota > Metazoa > Arthropoda > Malacostraca > Decapoda > Parastacidae > Cherax > Cherax destructor. Next base: position 17,190 of record WNWK01012144.1, on the reverse strand, counting down.
AGCAGGACTCGTAAGACTACTGGAAGCAGGACTCGTAAGACTACTGGAAGCTGGACTCGTAAGATTACTGGATGCAGGACTCGTAAGACTACTGGAAGCAGGACTCGTAAGACTACTGGAAGCAAGACTCGTAAGACTACTGGAAGCAAGACTCGTAAGACTACTGGAAGCAGGACTCGTAAGACTACTGGAAGCAGGAATCGTAAGACTACTGGAAGCAGAACTCGTAAGACATGTGTCCTCGTGGCTCTCCTGAAGCAACTACAACAATATGTTCACTTCTACAGGAATGTAATGCAATCATTTTGTCGGGAATGTAATTTAATCACTTCTATAGGAATGTAATCTAATCACTTCTCCAGGAATGTAGTCTAATCACTTCTCCAGGAATGTAATCTAAGCACTTCAGGGATGTAATCTAACCACTTCTTCAGAAACATAGGCTACTCGCTTCTTCAGGAACGTAAGCTATTTACTTCCTATTTGGGGGGGGGGGAGTTAGTTACTTCTTCTTAGAGGCTGAAGTTAAGACGGACCTAGGAAGTCCACTGTCTATTGGCCTGCGGATCCCCTTAACCTAGGAAGTTCATTGCCTGTTGGCCTGCCTGTTGACCTGCCTGTTGACTTGCCTGCTTACCTTGACCACTGACCTGCCTCATGACCCGATATCTGGCACTGAAAGGTCCCCAACTTTAATTTCTCCCTGAGAATTATAGGGCCACTATGTCACCAGTCCGGAAAGATATTTTGGTGAGATTCTCGCGTCCAATAATTGATAATAAACGAGGCGACTATCCCGTAAGAATTATTATCATTATCATATTCATGAGGGAAGCGCTAAAGTCGTAGGGGTTATATAGCTCCTGGGGATGGGAGAAGAGGGGTGGGCGGGGTTGAAGGTAACCCGATTCGATCCTGGGAAAGGGTTATCAGGTAACATCAAGAGAAATCAAAGACCCTTCCTTGATACCTCTTGGGCCACACGTATCTCCAGCTGTGCTGGCCAGATAGGTAGCCGGACGCGCTGTTCTTCATGAAGCAGCATTTATCTCCAGTATCTGGAACTGTGTCAGACCAATATAAACATGAATACTCTGTGAAGTCTTGTGAGATGATTAGAAAGCATAGCAATCTTTAAGGTTATTATAATTATTATTATTATTATTATTATTATTATTATTATTATTATTATTAGACGATTATTCCCCTCTTTTATTGCTCTTTTCTTTCTTCCTTATCATTCTCTTTCATCCGAATGCTTTACGAACATTTTTATTATCAAACATTTTGCCATCGGAAATCCTTGTCGATTTCCCCAGACACTCATTTTCTTTTGCTTTTTCCCCTCCCTCCTCGCTTCTGTTTATTATTCCTCTTCCAGCATTCTTATCAGCAACACCTCTCCTTCCCCCTCTCTCTCTCTCTCTCTCTCTCTCTCTCTTCTCTCTCTCCTTCCAACCCATTTGTTTTTTTTAATGTTTTTATTCTCTTTTTTATGTGGCTGGCTGTGTGTGTGTGTGTTTTTGTGTATTAATAAGTACTCACCTATATATGAGTGTGTATGACTGAGGAGTGTGTGTGTGTTTCTCTCTCTCTCTCTCTCTCTCTCTCTCTGTCTATCTCTATCTTTCTCACTCTCTTATACGAACAAAATTTCGTGCCTTCCAATGTCCTCAACTTCTTGATTTTCCTCTCTATATACTTTATATTTTCTCTCACCGTCATTGTCTTTCCTCTTCTGAATTTACTTCTTCCTCCTCCACCTCCACCTCCACCTCCTCCTCCACCTCCACCTCCACCTCCACCTCCACCTCCACCTCCACTCCCATCTAATCAGGAGGGAGCACAGGCCAGAGTCACATTCAGAATGGGTCGTCGTAGAACGATACCATCAGCTTTCTCTCTATCTCTCTGTCTCCATGCTCTTGTGATTGTCCCATACACGTGTGTACGTGTTCGTGTGCGTGTGGGTGTACGTGTTAGTGTGCGTGTACGTGTTTTAGGTGGCCCCTGGGGACGCTGTATAACATTCTCACAACTTATCCCCAATCTTGCGAGTGCTCGTGCCTTTGCAGTGGAAGTTGGCACTGGTTCCAGAGAGGGAGGAGGGCCGTGGTGTCAGGTGCCAACACACTCACACGAACACAAACACACACACACACACACACACTCATATGTGTGTGACACTGGGAGTCACACACATATGAGTGTGTGTGGCTCCCAGTCACACACACACTCATATATAGGTGGGTATTTCTTCAGTCACAGAGTTGTCAGGAAGTGGAATAGTATGGTAAGTGACGTAGTGAAGGCAGGAACCATACATAGTTTTAAGACGAGGTTGGAGCAGAGAGAGGACCTAGTAGCGACCAGTGAAGAGGCGGGGGGCAAGAGCTATGACTCGACCCCTGCACCCACAATTAGGTGAGTACACATAAGTCCATATTTATTACCTTACATTCTCTAAGTGCTGTATATTTTCCACAGCTTTGGTGCTTATAAAATAATAATAATAATAATGGCAAAACATTTCTCAGCTACTAGGAAGCGTCACTACAACGCACTTTGCAGACTCGTTACATCGGATCCTTGATTTACACCTCGGGAGCAAGACGTTCTGTAGTTTTCAAGTGAGAGGCACTCTACACACAGCCTCTCACCATAGCAATTTAAATATACTCAAACATGAAATTCACGATGGGTAGAACCTCCAAATTTCTGCCAGGAACTTCCTGGAATTCTTTGAGTCTGGTGACAACCAAAATTTTTTTTCCCTTTGGGGATTCCAATTATAAACAATCATTAGACATGTTAATATGTCGCAATATAGGATTTACGGCATTTATTATACGACGTTTCACACGTTAGGGAGACAATGGCCTGCTGAAGCCATTGGTTGGCGAAACGTTTTCACAGTGAAGATACCCAAGTGTTGCATAAGTGTCGCATTCGTCTACTATTGATTTATCCCGGTGGGCGAAACGTCTTCTCAATAAAATGCCTTTAAATGGCCTATTGTGTCTTATTACCATACTAGTCGGTGTATGGAGCACCTGGAGGAGCAGCACAGACTTATCCCGAGGGAAGTGGTAGGGACCAGGTACGTATGCAATGTTTACATTATTGCTCATAGAAACCTGAGCACTGTCGTACATGGCTGTACGTGAGTGAACAGGTGCACATGGGTGTACATGAGAAACAACTACTACAGGACGAGGAAAATGAATCGAGGTTATCTGCTGACCAGAAGTATCTACATCTATATCGTATTATATAGGTATGTCAAGGGTAGAGAAGCAAAAGGCTCTCTCCTCCTATCCACCTTCTCAACGACACAGTGGAACCTATCGTTATGTTTACCGCAGAGGAACATAGCGAGCAGATTACGTTTCTGTTATGATCATCAGAAACGACGATAAACTTGACTGCACGGTTTACAGAATGCAAATCTATTAAATAAAACGACCTACACTTCCCGTCCCACCACGACACGAGACCCAACCAAGGTGTCGTCATGGGGTCCTGTGGAAAAGGGCACTTGTGTACACTCCCTGACCTGTACACTTGTGTACACTCCCTGACCTGTACACTTGTGTACACTCCCTGACCTGTACACTTGTGTACACTCCCTGACCTGTACACTTGTGTACACTCCCTGACCTGTACACTTGTGTACACTCCCTGACCTGTACACTTGTGTACACTCCCTGACCTGTACACTTGTGTGCACTCCCTGACCTGTACACTTGTGTACGTGGCCCTACATCAACAGTCTTCATGGACCTACATCAACAGTCTTCATGGACCTACATCAACAGTCTTCATGGACCTACATCAACAGTCTTCATGGACCTACATCAACAGTCTTCATGGACCTACATCAACTGTCTTCATGGACCTACATCAACAGTCTTCATGGACCTAGATCAACAGTCTTCATGGACCTACATCAACAGTCTTCGTGGACCAACATCAACAGGCTTCATGGACCTACATCAACAGTCTTCATGGACCTATATCAACAGTATTTATGGGCCTACATCAACAGTATTTATGGGCCTACATCAACAGTCTTCATGGACCTACATCAACAGTCTTCGTGGACCAACATCAATAGTCTTCGTGGCCCTACATCATCAGGCTTCATGGACCTACATCAACAGTCTTCATGGACCTATATCAACAGTCTTTATGGGCCTACATCAACAGTCTTCATGGACCTACATCAACAGTCTTCAGTGACCTACATCAACAGTCTTCAGTGACCTACATCAACAGTCTTCAGTGACCTACATCTACAGTCTTCATGGACCTACATCAACAGTCTTCAGGGACCTACATCAACAGTCTTCAGGGACCTACATCAGCAGTCTTCAGGGGGACCTACATCTACAGTCTTCAGGGACCTACATCTACAGTCTTCAGAGACCTACATCTACAGTCTTCAGGGACCTACATCAACAGTCTTCATGGACCTACATCAACAGTCTTCATGGACCTACATCAACAGTCTTCATGGACCTACATCAACAGTCTTCATGGACCTACATCAACAGTCTTCATGGACCTACATCAACAGTCTTCGTGGACCAACATCAACAGTCTTCATGGACCTACATCAACAGTCTTCCTGGACCTACATTAACAGTCTTCATGGATTAATATATCAACAGTCTTTATGGGCCTACATCAACATTCTTCATGGACCTACATCAACAGTCTGCGTGGACCAACATCAACAGCCTTCGTAGCCCTACATCAACAGTCTTCATGGACCTACATCAACAGTCTTCAGTGACCTACATCTACAGTCTTCATGGACCTACATCTACAGTCTTCATGGACCTACATCAACAGTCTTCAGGGACCTACATCAACAGTCTTCATGGACCTACATCAACAGTCTTCAGGGACCTACATCAACAGTCTTCATGGACCTACATCAACAGTCTTCATGGACCTACATCAACAGTCTTCATGGACCTACATCAACAGTCTTCGTGGACCAACATCAACAGTCTTCATGGACCTACATCAACAGTCTTCCTGGACCTACATTAACAGTCTTCATGGATTAATATATCAACAGTCTTTATGGGCCTACATCAACAGTCTTCATGGACCTACATCAACAGTCTGCGTGGACCAACATCAACAGCCTTCGTAGCCCTACATCAACAGTCTTCATGGACCTACATCAACAGTCTTCAGTGACCTACATCTACAGTCTTCATGGACCTACATCTACAGTCTTCATGGACCTACATCAACAGTCTTCAGGGACCTACATCAACAGTCTTCATGGACCTACATCAACAGTCTTCAGGGACCTACATCAACAGTCTTCAGGGACCTACATCTACAGTCTTCAGGGACCTACATCTACAGTCTTCAGGGACCTACATCTACAGTCTTCAGGGACCTTCATCTACAGTCTTCAGGGACCTACATCTACAGTCTTCAGGGACCTACATCAACAGTCTTCATGGACCTACATCAACAGTCTTCATGGACCTACATCTACAGTCTTTATGGACCTACATCTACAGTCTTCATGGACCTACATCTTCAGTCTTCATGGACCTACATCTACAGTCTTCATTTACCTACATCAACAGTCTTCATGGACCTACATCTAGTCTTCATGGACCTACATCTAGAGTCTTCAGGGACCTACATCACAGTCTTCATGGATCTACATCACATTCAGGCCTCTCTACATGGACCTACATCAACAGTCTTTATGGACCAACATCAACAGTCTTCATGGATCTACATCAACAGTCTTTATAGACCAACATCAACAGTCTTCATGGATCTACATCAACAGTCTTCATGGACCTACATCAACAGTCTTTATAGACCAACATCAACAGTCTTCATGGAGTCAATCAAAAGTTTCTGCTTAAGACCAGACCAGAGTCCGTCAATATCACATTATCGAATACAGCTAAAAAACAAGGCCTGCAGTACCTGGTCGTAAGTCAGTACAATGAACAAACAGCGAGAATAAAGTCAGAGACAAGCACCAAGGATACTTTCTGAGTACTTGTATATTCCCGTCACACATGAACCAGGTAGACTACCATACAGTAGAGCTACCACTACAGGATGACTTCACACTTCATAGTAGCTCACACACTTACAGGTGAGCCCACCCACTTACAGGTGAGCCCACCCACTTACAGGTGACCTCACTCACTTACAGGTGACCTCACCCACTTACAGGTGACCTCACCCACTTGTAGGTGACCACATCCACTTGTAGGTGACCTCACCCACTTCAGGTGACCTCACTCACTTACAGGTGACCTCACCCACTTACAGGTGACCTCACCCACTTGTAGGTGACCACATCCACTTGTAGGTGACCTCACCCACTTGCAAGTGACCTCACCCACTTGTAGGTAACCACACCCACTTGCAGTTGACCACACCCACTTGCAGGTGACCTTACCCACTTACAGGTGAGCTCACTCACTTACAGGTAACCTCACCCACTTACAGGTGACCTCACCCACTTACAGGTGACCTCACCCACTTGCAGGTGACCACACCCACTTGCAGGTGGCCTCACCCACTTGCAGGTGTCTCACCCACTTGCAGGTGATCTCACCCACTTACAGGTGATCTCACCCACTTGCAGGTGATCTCACCCACTTGCAGGTGGCCTCACCCTTACTGGTGAGCTCGCCCACTTACAGCTGACCTTACTCACTTGCAGGTGACCTCACCCACTTACAGGTGACCTCACCCACTTACAGGTGACCTCACCCACTTACAGGTGATCTCACCCACTTACAGGTGATCTCACCCACTTACAGGTGACCTCACCCACTTGCAGGTGACCTCACCCACCTACAGGTGACCTCACCCACTTACAGGTGACCTCACCCACTTACAGGTGACCTCACCCACTTACAGGTGACCTCACCCACTTACAGGTGACCTCACCCACTTGCAGGTGACCTCACCCACCTACAGGTGACCTCATTCCTTCTTCCCGTCTGGATCCTCTCCTCAATTACTGTACAGCATCACGTGTTGTAATGAACCATCGTAAGCCACAAATTGTGTCATGATCTCAGTGACTCTTTACGGAATGCTCTGCCTTCTCTCCTTGAGAAAAGAATTTTTGTCTCTGATTCTTTTGTTTTCGCTTTTATTTTCTCCTTGGGGTATTATGCTCTCTCTCTCTCTCTCTCTCTCTCTCTCTCTCTCTCTCTCTCTCTCTCTTCTGTAACGTCGGAATTATTTTCTGCATTGTTGTGTCGGGGAAATTTCTTGTACACGAGTGTGACTTGGCAGGGAAGTCCCTGGGAGATGCCTTCATTATAGAAGGATTTTAGAGAGTTTTCTGCCTCTTTACTTTCCAATTAGGAAAGAATTTCGTTAACCTCTTGGGACTGGGCGGGTTGTGTGCTGTCAGCTCACCTGCCGCGGCGTTAGTCTCTTCCTGGGAAGCCACTCCTCTCTCGTCTAACATTAGGCTTTTTTTCATCCATCCTCTCCCCCCGGACTGTTACAGCAGCATGAGGAGCAACAGCAACAGCAGCAGCAGCAGCAGCAACAAGAGCAGCAGCAGCAACAAGAGCAGCAGCAGCAACAAGAGCAGCATCAGCAACAAGAGCAGCAGCAGCAACAAGAGCAGCAGCAGCAACAAGAGCATCAGCAGCAGAAGCAACAACAGCAGCAGAAGCAACAACAGCAGCAGCAGCAACAAGAGCAGCAGAAGCAGCAACAACAGCAGAAGCAACAACAGCAGCAGCAGCAGCTCCCTATCTCGCACTGTGATACAACAAGTGGCTTTTTAAGTCAATTATTATCATATTTTACGTGAAGCGGTAAAACCGCGTGGGTATGTGAGACTGTGTAAGCTCGATCCTCTGTCTGGGGCAACCACAAGACACACGAGGTTTGCTCTATAATCTCTTACAGAGATTTTTGTTAATGTTCATTAGGAAATATTTCAACAGACTTCTTTTTCACTTAAGATATTATGGTAGTGAAATATCTCTCTCTCTCTCAGTCACTTAAGATACACGAGTGCTGATCTGTCTCCCTGTCTCTCTCTGTCTCTGTCTGTCTGTCTGTCTGTCTGTCTGTCTGTCTGTCTGTCTGTCTGTCTGTCTGTCTCAGTCACTTAAGATACACGATTGCTGATCTCTCTCCCTGTCTCTGTCTGTCTGTCTGTCTGTATCTCTCTCTCTCTCTCTCTTTTCCTCTCTCTTTATGTTACCTTTAAGATCTCCCGCTTTCCTGTTTGTGGAGTGTGTGTGTGTGTGTGTGTGTGTGTGTGGTGTGTGCTTGTTTGCTTAACAGGAGTGTATTAGTATAACAGGTGTGTCTTTGTTTATCAGGTGTGTGTGCTTGTTTAACAGGTGTCGCCCTTCCTGCAGCTGTTAGTAAGACAGAATTCGACACACACACACACACCGTTTTCTTTACTTTCGACATAAAATTACAAAGTGCATCATCATGGTTTCCTCAAACTGGAAGAAGCACAGACGAAGCCATCTTATTTACATAATCTCGCGACGTCTGGCCTCTGTGTACGTAAATAACTGTGTGTGTTATATTGCTCCTGCTGTGTGTACGCAAAGGACTGTGTGTGTGGGTTATACAGCTGATGTGTGTACGTGAATGACTGTATGTGGATTATGCTGCTACGTCTGTGTGTACGTGAATGACTGTGTGTGGATTATGTTGCTGTTCTGTGTATGTGAAAGACTACGGTTCAAGGAGCAATGGTTCCATGTGCAATGGTTCAGTGGACATTCGTTCAATATTCAATAGTTCCATAGGCAATGGTTCAATATGCAGTGGTTGAATATGCAATGGTTGAATATACAATGGTGCAATATACAACGGTTCAATATGCCACGGCTCAGTATGCAATAGCTCGGTATCAGCTCTGTTATGCCCTGGAGGGGATGGGAAAAACCCAACACCAACTTCAGGGAACATTAAAACACTATAAGTCGCTGAAGACAAGCCAGGGCCTGGGGCACCTTAACGTTACGTTACAACGTAACACAAGTGACGTTGTAGCTGGTGGTATACATATACAAATATGGAGAAAATGAAGTGAGAAACGACTGACTGATAAACCACTCACTTAATATCTCCCCAAAATACCTGCCTCTATCTATATATCTATCTCTTCTCTGCACTCTTCCTCCTCCTCCTTCAACAGCATCAATACCAGGGAATCTCCAGGCAAAAATGGCGGAGAAAATAGGTGCAAATGTTGTATAACAGATGGCACTGAATGCCACGACCAGCTGGGGTGAACAATACTAGGAATACTCTCAAGACACTCGTATTGTCTTCCAGTATATACTAACAGGGGAACTTTTCCAGCACAAGTCACAAATCAATATTATTGTTGTTGCTATTTTTATTATTATTATTATTATTATATTATTATTTACTTTACCATTCTTTTCCTGTAGAAGGGCAGGAAGAACAGGAAGGGTGGAGGATGCCTGGGTGTTTTTAATGCAACTACATTAGGGGAAAAGCAACCGTGAGCGCACACCCTGACCCGGTGGCAGGGAAGGCAGGTCACCTGACACCTCTGCTGCCAGGGGTGGTGAGAAAACCAACCTAAACACGCCAGGAGCTGTGACTCGACCCCTGCAACCACAAATAGGTTAGTATTCACACACACACACACACACACACACTGAAATAAGTCACAGGGATGTTAGGAAGCATTTCATCAGCACTAGAGTTGTTAGGAAGTGGAACAATTTGGAGAGAGATGCAGTGAAGGCAGGATCCATACACAGCCTTACAAAGAGGTACGACAATGCTCTTAGAGCAGGGAGAAGTGGACCTAGTAGCGACCAGCGAAGAAGTGGGCCAGGAGCTGCGACTTGACCCCTGCAACCACAATTAGGTGAGTACACACAGACAGCTGAGGGACTCATCACCTCAGAGATTGTGTTATCATCGCCTGGAATCTACTGAAGAAGGCAGCGTGGGCGAAACGTTTCGGGCCTTACTCGTCTACTTGGTATTGCATACCACAAGTAACACGATACTTCCTCACTGTTCTTTCAACCCGCATGCATGATAACCCCCTCTGTTGAACAGGACACTGCATGATATCCCCTCTGTTGAACAGAACACTGCATGATAACCCCCTCTGTTGAACAGGACACTGCATGATAACCCCCTCTGTTGAACAGGACACTGCATGATATCCCCTCTGTTGAACAGAACACTGCATGATAACCCCCTCTGTTGAACAGGACACTGCATGATATCCCCTCTGTTGAACAGGACACTGCATGATATCCCCTCTGTTGAACAGAACACTGCATGATAACCCTCTTCTGTTGAACAGAACACTGCATGATAACCCCCTTCTGTTGAACAGGACACTGCATGATAACCCCCTTTTGTTGAACAGGACACTGCATGATAACCCCTTCTGTTGAACAGGACACTGCATGATAACCCCCTCTGTTGAACAGGACACTGCATGATAACCCCCTCTGTTGAATAGGACACTGCATGATAACCCCCTCTGTTGAACAGGACACTGCATGATAACCCCTTCCGTTGAACAGGACACTGCATGGTTGCCCCCTCTGTTGAACAGGACACTGCATGGTAGCCCCCTCTGTTGAACAGGACACTGCATGGTAACCCCCTCTGTTGAACAGAACACCGCATGGTAATCCCCTCTATTGAACAGGACACTGCATGATAACCCACTCTGTTGATCGGGTCACTGCATAGTAACCCTCTCTGTTGAACAGGTCACTGCATGATAATCCCCTCTGTTGAACAGGACACTGCATGATATCCCCTCTGTTGAACAAGACACTGCATGATATCCCCTCTGTTGAACAGGACACTGCATGATAACCTCTTCCTGTTGATCAGGACACTGCATAACCCCTCTGTTTAACAGGAAACCGTTGCAGTCATCCTAACATGCTTGTCACCGTTCAGTCAACAGGCTGTCAATGAATTAGTCATTCATGAAGTAATTCGTGTTGACGGCCAAGAACGTTTTTACCTCAACCATAAAATCCACCTTGTTCAAGACTTGCATAAAACATCGTATTTCCACTGTTGCTGCCTTTTTTTTTGTCCGGCTGAACAGAGGCATTCAAAGTTTTTTTTTTTTTGTATGCCCAGGAGAGAGGGGGGGAAAAATAATAGCCCCATTAAGAGAAACTTTATAATTGTTAATTAGGGAAGAAGTGTCGAATTGTGGCTCTCTCTCTCTCCATCTCTTTAATCCCATTTTGAAATAATGTGTTGCTGTCACTGGTAGTACAAGCAGTGAGGTCGCTCATCTGCGTACAGGATCACTGATCTCATTCACTGTGTGTCAATAGAGTTGTGGATGACAAATTCCAAGTAGGACCATCGAAGCAAACACCTTGGATAGTTTTCAGGGAAGTTTGGGGACTCATGTGTGCGAAATTATTATAAGTATCGATATTATTATTATTATTATTATTGTATTATTATTGATGTTGTTATTATTGTATTATATGGGTGTTTGTGTGTGTGTGTGTGTGTACTCACCTAATTGTACTCATCTAATTGTGGTTGCAGGGGTCGAGTCATAGCTCCTGGCCCTGCCTCTTCACTGGTCGCTACTAGGTGTGTGTGTGTGTGTGTGTGTGTGTGTGTGTGTGTGTGTGTGTGTGTATTTACGCGCGCCTGTGTATAATGTCTGAAAATAATGTTTTGAAATTTGAATTAGTTAAAAAAAAAAAAACTAAGTGAAATGTGGCGCCTTGTTACCGTAGAGCTTTTGTCTAAGTTAGACTGTTCCGTTGAACCCGGCCGTACATACACACACACACACATACACACACACACACACACACACACACACACACACACACACACACACACACACACACACACACACACACACACACACACACATGCTTCCCAGTATAGTTCTTCAGGTCGTTGTTGTTTCTAACTAAACACGGATGAAATCATTTTTTCCACCTCTCTCTCTGAGGCCAATTTATTCTGCTTTAATAAAAGTGATGATGATATGAGTTTGAGACTTTTTATAACCCCGTTTAAGATATGCCAGAAAGTTTGAAATTTGCCTCTGTAATTCCTGAACCAGAGTCCAGGGAACTCAGACCAGAGTAAAAAATGAAAAAAATATTAGACATCAATAAAAAATGATTAATAAAAACTACTACTCTCATATTGAAGATAATAATAATAATAATAATAATAATAATAATAATAATAATAATAATAATAATATTATTATTATTATTATTATTATTATTATTATTATTATTATTATATTATTATTATTATTATTATTATTATTATTATTATTATTATTATTATTATTATTATTATTAAAGCATTAATAATGATTTCCTCATGCTCAATTTGGAGTTAAAGATAGGAGAGAAAAAAAGAGCACTCCAGGCGTTTTACCAAAAAATCACCAGAGTTCCGCTTACAGAGAGAATAAACACACATGAAGCAACGCTGGGTCTTGCTAGAGGACTGGGCACATTCTGTCCCAGAGGTCTGCTGTGGAAAAGGAACCTGGGTGTGGGATGCACCAGAGGTCGTACTTAACGCAGAGAGTTGCGTAAGAAAGTATAGAGGCAATGTATGTTTGACCGACCAGGGGTGAAACACGGTTTACAATACAACGTGAGGTGTATGCCTCTCGGTGTATACACGCTGAAACTTTACATTCATCCCTGCATTAGGGAATACATCATTCTTGACTTTCATGCAGCCATTATCAGCAGAGTGATAACGTCATTGGTGTGGGGGGAATGAAGGAAGGTTTGTGTTACCTTACGCTGCACCTGCGTTCTTTATTGGCCCATACGATGGCCTGATGAATGCGAAGAATCAGTCACAAAATCGTGGGTGGAACAATCCACCACTAACCCACAAAGTTAGAAAATCTTAGGAGGAACGATCTGCAACTAACCCACAGATTCACAATTCCGTGGGCGGAAAGATACACAACAAATCCAAAGTCACAATACCGTGGGCGGAACGATTTACAACCCACAAAATCACATTCCGTGGATGGAACAATTTATTTCGCTCAATGGTGACCTGGAATAGCACATACGTTTGTAAAAGCAATCTCATTTTTTACTAGTAAACTACATTTCGCCCCTCTCCCCCCAAAAAAAAGGATGCATCACATCTTTATAAAACTTGATAAAGTTATGGCGAAACGTTTTCTTATACCAGGTTTCGCTCTATTAAGCGTGTTTCATTCTCTTAATTACTCAGTACCAGCCATTCACTGCAGCTTTGACATGATAATGGTCTCGATGGGAGCGAAAAGTCGCCTAAGCTTTCCCCTCCAAGGTGTGCGTTACTTGGGAAATAATGTATCTGCTTGGAAAACTTCTTATCACTTCTTTTGGGTTATGAATAATATTACCCCTGAGTTGCTGTCACCTAAATTGTTGTGGCTGAGTGCGTTGTAAAACGAGCGTTCTGGTGTACCCAAGGCTGGTAATATTTCTTGTGAAATATATTACGGAAAGAGTCATTGAGTGAGGTCAAGGAATAATATTACTGATATTACACTTGCTACTCCTTGTTCTCCTCCTCCTGCGTCTTTTAATATTATTCTTCATCTTCTTCTTCTTCTTCTTCTTCTCCTTCTTCCTACTACTCCCCTTCCTCTTGCTCCTCCAGAACTTCATGTTGTCCTCTAAACTAATTCTCATTCTCACATCACATATTAAATTACGAGACCTCAAAGGAAATTTGCGAGCGATCAGCGATATTCGTGGAGCTAATCAACACGGTGAGGCTGCAGAGTGCCAATTAGTGAGCCTGGCACTCACTCAGCTGCTTGGCACGCCTTGTTTCTCTTCCTTTTTTGTTGGGGGGGGGAAGTAAAATATCTTCGAGAGAGAATATTAGTTTCAAAGAGAGTTGGTTTTCCCAGCCTTTGATTTCTTGTTGTTTTTATCATGAAGGAAAACACTTATACTCACTTGAGATTCTCTCGCTCTCTGAGAATTAGCAAGAAGCGGTTTTATGCACACACACACACACACACACACACACACACACACACACACACACACACACACACACACGTCTGGTTTAAATGTCTCGAGTTTAAATGCCTCAGGCGACGTCGAGTGAGTTCTCGAATTTAAATGCCTCAGTTGTGTGAGCTTTAATCTATTCAGAGATGCGAAGTTAAATGCCCCAGACACGCGGGCCCTGTGTGTGTGTGTGTGTGTGTGTGTGTGTGTGTGTACATGAGACTAAACGCCCTGTCTAGTAGACTTTGTTTTACCTTTATTTAAAGCTGTGTATGCGGTCTGGTCCCACAAGTTTCCCTTGTAACTCGTCCTGCTTTTTTTGACCAAGCTGAGGTTTCAAAAGTATTTCTTAATGTCCCTAAGGGTTCACTTCTTTATTTTCATCGTTTCCCCATTGTTTCTAATATTTATCTACAAAACAGCATGTCTTCTCAGTATCTTGTACATAGCAATCGTGTCTCACACGGTGATGGACTTAACTGTTACCATTATGTTAAATTCCTCTCTCCTATATCTGGTCTGAGCTTCTTGACTAGTCTGGCTGCGAACCTTTAAACTATCTCTAGTCTGCGTATATGATCAGGAGTGAGTTCCATGTTGATCCTACATACTCAATGATAAGTCTGACAAAGGTTGTATAGTGAGCGCTCAGTGTTTAGGTGAATACACAAAGTGAATTGGGGAATTGGTGGATGAGTGGGACGGAGGGCAAGGTGGGCGAGGGTGGGCCCTGGTGTTCTTCACAGAGTGGGCCAGGCTAGCTTCACGCATCGCTGCTCCTCAAAGACAGAAGAATTCCACAAAGAAAATACGATAAGCATATCGTCTTGTCGTCAAGCAGAGAGCATACAGCAAATGCCGGCACTGAGCTCCCTCAGAATTATCCTTTTATATACCAAGCCACTAGCTCCAAGATCCGTACTAGTCATTCTAGCCCTAGATCGAGTGCTAGTGGTATTACGACTGGTGTTAGTGGCATTAGAACTGATGCTAGTTGAATCAGATATAGTGTTAGTGGTACAAAATGAGTGATACAGGTTAGTGGTACATAATGAGTGATACAGGTTAGTGGTACATAATGAGTGATACAGGTATTACAATTGGTGACAGGAGTCCGGAAAATGTGTTAGGGTACATGAATAAGGGTTAGTGATACTAGAATAACTAGAATAAGCGCTATTGGTACTAATATTAAGAGAATATATTGGAGGCCCTAGAATAAGCGTTAGAGGAACTGGAATGATCATTAGATCACCTGGAAAAAGTGACAGTTATTGTAGATAAATAGTTCAGTGAACCAACAAGTTGATGAATGAGACACTTATGGAACACTTTATTCCCTAATATTGATACCCAAGTGTTGCGCAAGCCTCTCATTCATCAAGTGACTCAGTTTACCAAAACCTGTGTGCTAGTGATACCACAATAAGTGCTGGAGGTACTAGCACTAGCACTAGTGAGTCAAGCACAGGTTAGTGGAACTAGAATAACCACGCTTGCCACTCACAACAGCTGGGTTGAAAAAAATTATTGCTGTGGAAACTCCTTTCAGTAGAGGGACTGTGATAAGCCTCAGCACTATCACTGGTAAATGTTCTGAAGATCAGAGGAAGAGAAGCTTCACGGGTGGCCTGCTCTTTTTTAGGCTACCAAGACTGAGTGGTACATGGCAAAGAAATATATATATATATATATATATATATATATATATATATATATATATATATATATATATATATACATTAAGCAAATATTGCAAACCAAGCGACACAAGATGCAAAATAACAAGGGGAGTAGAATGATAGCTCATTCTACTCCCCGTGGTTGTTTTGCAATATATATATATATATATATATATAATATATATATATATATATATATATATATATATATATATAGATACATAGATAGATAGATGGGGTCCACCTCTGGTGTAAATTGTGGGACCCATAGCCTCGGAGAAGTGAATAAAAGGCTTCAAGGAAGAATATTTAGATTTCTTTCTGAAGCCATTTGAATATTCCACTTCCCTACCACCCCTATATATATATATATATATATATATATATATATATATATATATATATATATATATATATGTGTAGGTAGTGGGTTGGTAGACAGCAACCACCCAGGAGGTACTACCATCCTGCCAGGTGACTGTGAAACAGAAACCTGAAACTGTTTTACATGATAGTAGGATTGCTGGTGTCTTTTTTCTGTCTCATAAACATGCAAGATTTCAGGTACGTCTTGCTAATTCTACTTACACTTAGGTCACACTACGCAAACATGTACACGTTTATGTATACACACTCATCTGAGTTTTCTTTGATTTTTATCTTAATAGTTCTTGTTCTTATTGCTTTTCCTTTTCATATCCATGGGGAAGTGGAATAAGAATCTTTCCTCCGTAAGCCATGCGTGTTGTAAAAGTCAACTAAAATGCCGGGAACAATCGGCTAGTAACCCTTTTCCTGTATAGCTTACTAAAAAGAAAAAGAAGAAACCGTCAAAGTGGGATGTTTGAATGTGCGTGGATGTTGTGCGAATGATAAGAAAGAGATGATTGTAGATGTTATGAATGAAAAGAAGCTGGATGTCCTGGCTTTAAGTGAGACAAAGCTGAAGGGGGTAGGAGAGTTTCAGTGGGGAGAAATAAATGGGATTAGATCAGGGGTTTCAAATAGAGTTAGAGCTAAAGAAGGAGTGACAATAATGTTGAATAATCAGTTATGGCAGGTAAAGAAGGAATATATATGTATAAATTCAAGGATTATGTGGAGTAAAATAAAGGTTGGATGTGAAAAGTAGGTTATAGTAAGTGTTTATGCACCTGGAGAAGAGAGAAGTGTAGAGGAGAGAGAGAGATTTTGGGAAATGTTGAGTGAGTGTGTGGGGAGTTTTGAACCAAGTGAGAGAGTAATTGTGGTTGGGGATCTTAATGCTAAGATGGGTAAAAATGTTGTGGATGGAGTAGTAGGTAAATTTGGGGTGCCAGGGGTAAATGTAAATGGGGAACCATTAATTGAGCTATGTGTAGAAAGAGGTTTGGTAATAAGTAATACATATTTTATGAAAAAGAGGATAAATAAATATACAAGGTATGATATAGCACGTAAGGAAAGTAGTTTGTTGG
>WNWK01012143.1:25000-57500 GCA_009830355.1 Cherax destructor | reverse complement strand
CAATGTGAACACTTATTACCGATTGTGTATTTGCCATGAAATAAAATTTTCTCTTTGCATTTTACCTGTTATTTTCAGAAATTTATTTAATTACCGTTTTCATTTCTTGCTATTAAAATGAAACATATTGTTAGTATTATTTACTGATTTTTCAAACATGTTTGTGTATATCTCTTTCATACTGATAGAAATTTATTTTGAATATTCCACCTATTTACTTTTAACTTCAGTTTTCTAATGCATGTTTCCTTTACCACAATCCATTTGCATTTTATTTTCTAAATATTTCTTTTTAAAACCTGCTACTACAATTATTTACGTAGTGTCGACGTAGGTTTGTTAGCATTATATACAATAATTGGATGTTTTCTCCAGCTCACATTGTTGCTACTTTAGTTTTACGTTGGATAATTATAAGGTTATTTTTTTTAATGTACGTGTAATTCGGAAATTTATAACATATAGGAATAGAACTCCTTTTAGTGAATTTATGTATTACACAAGTCAACAACCAAATTGCTTCCGAGTCCAGAGTAACAATTTCCAACAAATTTTAAGTCACTGATAGTGAATATCATGGTAAAATTGTTAGTTAGCTGTACTTTTCAATATAGATCTACGTGTCACAACAGGTTGCAACAGGCTTGCGGCAGTGTGTTTCTTACCAACACTCACAGTCTCACTGACCTTCATTATTGTTCCAGCAGTCATAGAAGGTGGTTGTTCCAGCAGTCATAGAAGGTGGTTGTTCCAGCAGTCATAGAAGGTGGTTGTTCCAGCAGTCATAGAAGGTGGTTGTTCCAGCAGTCATAGAAGGTGGTTGTTCCAGCAGTCATAGAAGGTGGTTGTTCCAGCAGTCATAGAAGGTGGTTGTTCCAGCAGTCATAGAAGGTGGTTGTTCCAGCAGTCATAGAAGGTGGTTGTTCCAGCAGTCATAGAAGGTGGTTGTTCCAGCAGTCATAGAAGGTGGTTGTTCCAGCAGTCATAGAAGGTGGTTGTTCCAGCAGTCATAGAAGGTGGTTGTTCCAGCAGTCATAGAAGGTGGTTGTTCCAGCAGTCATAGAAGGTGGTTGTTCCAGCAGTCATAGAAGGTGGTTGTTCCAGCAGTCATAGAAGGTGGTTGTTCCAGCAGTCATAGAAGGTGGTTGTTCCAGCAGTCATAGAAGGTGGTTGTACCAGCAGTCATAGAAGGTGGTTGTGCTCTCCAAGTTTATATTTTGAGGTGAAAGGTTGGTGATTTTCTTAGCCAAACACTTTTTAAACTTATAATAAATATTCACTGAGCAAGCTACTGATATGCATGTGAGGTATATTATATTAATTTTATTTTCCTACTGAATGATATGAATACTTCCGCTTAGGTCTCCTGCTTTATATTATAATGATAAATTATTGAATAAATTTTATGTTTATCTTCTAATTGTTTGTTGTTTTCTGCTCTCAGATGCCTTGTACTTGTGTAAATAGTGCAGCCAACACTTCTGCTTCATTTGTGGTGAGGTGACCTTAGGGAGGGGCGAGCCTTTTTCGAGTGATTAGGAAAGGAAGATTGAACAATTATGGAGCAAAATGTTTTCTTACCAAAAAAACAGTGCATCATTCTGGCAACATTTTTGTGTAATCAGCTTCTTTATTTCATATTTCTAAGTATGTTTTTCTTTAAATGTATTTTGTTTGTTCTTGCTGTCATAAATAATACATGTGTCAATTAGTGTTTTTTTTTTTTATCTCTTCAAAAATTACAATTTTTATGATTGTTTCATTAAAAAAGCACTACATAGCAACATCTCTGACGCCTCCATTCAAGTGCAGGGACTCCTGCACCTCAGTGGCCTCTGGGGTCTCAACAAGTGTTGATGTGTGCAACACGCTGAGATTTAGCGCGCCATAACCATAGAGTTTTTACATAAAAAAATATATTAATAACTCAGAAATAAATTATTGACATTGTGAGCCATTTCTTGCGAAAAGTATTAATAGGATTGTCATGATTTTTGCACACATTATTGAATAATAATGGCTCTACAACCACCAATGGAGGATTTCCGATATCTTTTACAGCTTTGTTTTTATTGATTTTGTTCCCACAAAAAACAAAAACAAATCACTAACTTCAACATTTTTTATAATGGAATCTACTGACATTTTCGTTAAAAAAGGCCTGGGTAAACAATTACATAGCCTTTATCTTTCATCTGATGTTAACTACAGCATTATACATCTTCCCAATTTTGTAGAAATAGGAAAGTATTGTGACTACTAAAATTTGGCACAATTTTTTTCTATCTAACTTAAAGGCAAAAAGTCATAACAAAGACAGTGTATAGGTTTATAAAAGCTGTTTAAATCACAGTGAAAATCTCATTGAAATTAGACGAAAATAAAACAAAAAAGTGTGAATTTGTTCGCCCCTCCCTTAGTATCACAGAAGCGCCGTATAACTGCTATAGTTAGAAAGGCATATCACCTATATTTTGGATACAGGATTGGTGACCAGTATATGAACTGGGCTCCACACATATGCTGCAACAGTTGTGCAACTAACCTTCGCCAATGGTTGAACAGGAAGAGGAAATTAATGCCCACTGCGTGGGCGAAACGTTGTCAATAAAGGATCACATTATACTTGTTTATTTTTACAGACCATACCAACAATTGTTATTTCTGCATGGTACCTCCAGAACAAAAGGAATTGTCAAAGAAAAAAAGGGGTTCATTTAATATCCAAACATTCCATCAGCTATTTACCCAGTTCCACATGGAGAAGGTGTACCTGTTCCTGATGCACCAACTTGGGTATCCTTAGAGTCAGATGAAGAAAGTTGTGAGGATGATGAAGAGAAGGACAGTGCTGGATTACAGAGTGACCGAAACTTTGAAGCACGCTCCTCAAGGCCAGATCTCATAACAAAAGGGGAACAGCATGACCTTGTCAGGGATCTGCAACTACCCAAAAATAAGGCAGAGCTGCTAGGCTCTTGTCTTTATCTCTGGAATCTCCTAGCAGTTGATGTGAAGATTTCCGGATTTCGTGACCGTCAGCAGCAGTTCACTACTACCTCGACCACCACAAATATTTCACCTCACTTTGAGAGTATATAATAGCCCACTGTGTCCATGTATCGCTTGTAACGGCTTGAGAAAGCTCCTGGAGAGCGAAACGTTGCCACAATAGAATGTCACATTAGTTGCATTTGTGTCCTTTTACTTAACATATTGTCGGTAATTCTACCAATATTATTACAACAATATTAATGGTCTAATAGAATCACTTGGCATCGACTACGAACCCAATCACTGGAGGCTGTTCATAGATTCATAAAAAACGAGCCTGAAAGTTGTCTTGCTGAATAACGGCAATAGTAAACCATCAGTTACTGTGGGCTATGTACCACATATGAAAGAAACTTATGATAATATAAAGCATATGTTGCAATACATGGAATACTTGGAGACTGTTCTTCTTCCCACTATTGATGTACGTCCTTCACTCTGGCTCCGCTATGTAGATGACATCTTTGCTCTTTGGCCTCAAAACTCAAGTCTCTTCCAACCATTTCTTGATGCTCTTAATAATCTTGCCCCTTCCATTAAGTTTAAAGCTGATTGGGAATCTAATTCTTTGCTTCCTTTCCTTGATGTTCATGTCCACCGCTCACTTACAGGTTTTGCCTTTTCCGTGTACCACAAGCCTATGCACGGTGGCATGTACATTCACTACTTTTCTTATCATGCCTCCTCTGTCAAGAAAAGTGTTCTTATCTCCCTCTTTCTCCGTGCTCTCTGCATTTGTGATCCTCAGTTCCTTGAAGCAGAAATTTCCACTCTTCATAATTCATTTTCCCGCCTTGGCTACCCTTCCCATTTCATTGACTCTGCTTTCACTCGTGCCAAACGGACTTTCTTCTCTCCTAAACCCTCTACTCCTGAGAACTCTCCAGTCCTCTGCCTTCCCTACATCTCTGGTCTCTCTAATCTCAACAACTCTCTCCGTTCCTTAGACATCAAACTTACCTTTCGCCTGACTAACACTCTTCGCACTAATCTAGGTCATACCTCCCCTCCCTCCACAGATTCTCCTGGTGTCTACTCTATTTCTTGCTCCTCCTGTCCTCTTCAGTACTTCGGAGAAACTGGCCGATCTCTTTCTGACAGACTTAGGGAGCACAAAAATAGTGTTAGGCTTGCCGACACTAATAATTCTCTTTTCTGTCATGTCAGAGATCACAGTCATCCTATTGATTGGTCTTCTGCTAAAACTGTATACCCTACGTCCAACTTTCACAGTCGCCGTCTGGTTGAATCTTCCCTTATACACAACTTTCTCTGTATGAATCTTAGCCCTGGCTTTGTCTCTACAGATGCTTTCCTCTCCCATTACATTGTTAAATGCTCCAAACTTCAGAACACCCGTGACTTAACCTGATTCCTTCCCCTTCTATCTCTTCCCACTTCTCCTCTTTCTCCTTTCTCATCTGTGTTTTCTTTCTTTTCTTTTTGCCTTGTATTTGTCCTTCTTTATATTATTTTCATTTTCCCCCCTCTGTGTTGTTGTCCTTACCCTATGCGGGCCACCAGCTTCATTGCAGTTCTCTTTTCCTAGAATATGACTGACTCCACTACTACTACTACTACACCACTACTACCTCCATTATTACCCTCCACCACTTTCTTGTGCCCTCCCCTGTCTGCCTGCCTATAAATACCCCTTCTTCATGTCCTGTGTGTTAGTGTGACTTTGTAAATGGTCCAAGTCGGACCGAAACGTCGTCGTAAGCTCCTCTCTTTTTTATATGTGCAGGTTGTGTGTGTATCAATGGCAGCTCTGTGGTGACTTAAAGATTGTTGCTCTTGTGATAGGCTTACAGGGCGGATACACCAAGTGTGACTAGGACAGTCGTGCAAGAGGTTCCCACTACATCAGAAGAGACTGGCCACCTCATCAATCAATGGAGTCTGGGATGAAAAATTTCCAACATCCACCTCTCATTGAACCAAACGAAATTTTGCTACCACCACTACTCATAAAACTGGGGATCATGAAAAACTTTGTAAAAGCTATGGACAAACCCACTATGGAACTGTTACACAGTAGTGCAGCAGCACACAGCTGGTGTTCCCACTGGTGTAACTATCAGATTCGAGAGCTTCTTAAAGATGGTGACTTTGATTCAGACTTTCATGGGGAGGAGAAGGCTGCTTAGGAGGCATTCAAGTTAGTGGCGAAGGGATTTCTCGGAAACAGAAGGGAAGGCAACTATGAAGAATTGGTGGAAAACCTCATCAAGGCTTACAAGAACATGGGATGTAACATGTCACTTAAAATCCACTTTTTTGACTCACATTTAGACTTTTTTTCAATCAAACTGTGGGACAGTTAGTGACGAACATGGTGAAAGGTTTCACAAAGATATTTCAACCAGGGCAAATGGGGCACAAGAATGCTTGCAGACTATTGCTGGACATTGGCAAGAGATCATTCTTCAGCCTACTATAAGCGTCAAGCAAAAAGGCAGAGTAGGTACGGATTAGAGTTTAAAACATACTGACACATATTGTACATTATAATAAAATAATCAAATTTTACATATCTCGTAGCTTTAAACCTATAGCCAATAATCATTTGTCTAGGTGATATTTGGATTTAGGACATGAAAATACATAAGAATTAAATATTCTCATTTAAGAAGCATACAACTTTTCAAAAACTGTTGACCCGTGTTATCTTTCTGGCATACTCAGGAGACTAAGAAACATTTCACATATATACTTGTACAATAAATTTTTAATGAATATGAGTGGAAACTCGCTGAATCGCTTCCATAATACTAAAAAGAAAAATTACAATGCATATGAGAGAAAGAAAGAACTAAAATTAATATTTTTATCATCAAATCCTCTCTAGCATAAAATGTGTTATATATAACCCAAGATTCTAAATAAAAACAAATTATTTAGAAGATGATTCAACCTTGTACTAGTCTGGTAATGTTAGCAGTGCCCATCAACTGCATCCCTACTGCTAGCTTTTACACACAAGTTTTCGTACGGCTACAACTGGAGCTGTAATGTAGCTCTTGTCTACAGTTATATTTTAAGTTTAGTTGTAATAGCTGTAGGCATTCTCTGTAAAAGCATGGACTAAGTATACAGTTGGTTTTTCAGCTACAAATCCCTAACAATTTTGTAATATCGTGTTTAAGTTACCGGGTTTCTCTTGCTCTTGTTTAGGTCTCTATACAGTGTAAAGCAACAGTTCCTCAGCTTTTTTTGAAAGTCTTGAGTGACTGTTCTACACCTCGTCATGTTGTTGGGCTACACCTCAAGAAATGCTTCGTGGCTGGGATTATCAGAGACGGGGGATCGAGTTGTCCTGTTATACCGTCCTATACACATTGTTTTTAACTTACGGGGAACGCCTTGGAAATGGGAAATTTGAATAAATCAGATTCAATCCAAAAGAAGGAAAGATGGCTCATCTTCCTCCTACTAAAAGCCCCTCACAATCCTTCAGGCGCATCCCTTGATGTTTCTCGATGTATTGAATTAGAACTCATGACAGTTAAATATGGTCTTTAAAAATGAGTTCTAAAATAGGCAGATATGGAGCCACATTGCCCAGGGACAATCTCCTAACCTCGCTTTACTAACTTACACAAACCTTTAAAGTTTGAGGTCGGCCCAATGAGGTCTTCTTAAGTTATCGCAACGACACGAACTTTTAAAGATGAAACTCAGACAACCACTACAGGTAATTCTGAAAGAAAATAACGAAATATGACTTTCTCATAATTTCAGAAATCTTTCTAAGCAAAATATAACTGTAAAATTTCAAATTACGATTTTTTTTATAATTACACTTTGTATCGAATAAACTTATTTAATTTAGCTCAGAAATAATTGAGGCATTTTCTCATCAACTTATTTTTAAATTCTTAGTATACTGACTGAGGTATTTTATTGAACACGGGGGAGGGGCCCGTGGCCTGGCTGGCAAAGCTCTCCCTTGACACGCGGAGGGCCCGGGTTTGATTCCCTGCGGGGTAGAAACATTTCGACGCGTTTCCTTACACCTGTTGTCCTGTTCACCTAGCAGCAAGTAGGTACCTGGGTGTTAGTCGACTGGAATGAGTCGCATCCTGGGGGACAAAATAGAGGATCCCAATGGAAATAAGACAGACAGTCCTTGATGAAGCACTGCCTTTCCTGGGTTATCCTGGGTGGATAACCCTCTGGGGTTAAAAATCCGAATGAAATTTATCTTATTTTATCACTGTGCTTTAAATAAAGCATATCACTGCTTTTTATACTCTTCATTTATTTGATTTAATACACTGCATATCTTTGTACTATGTAAACTGAATTTTTGTTAACTTTCTACACTGCATATGTTTATTCTATGAACATAACATATGTTTGTGTATATTTTGTGTATCTTAATGTATGTTTGAGTCGAGCGCCCTGAAGATATTAAATCTTTGTAATCTACATGTTTTTACGCAGAATAAATTATATCTTAATACACTGAATACTGTGTATATTTTTGTGTTAATGAAAATCTTTATATTGTCTTAGTACGTTACGTGATTTGTGACACTCAGAAGAAAGTTTGTGTTAGACAAAGAGAAGTTAGTGAGATCGCGTTGCTAATGTATTGCAGGTATGCGTACGTTGTTCACTGCGTTGCTAATGTATTTAAGTATGCGTACGTTGTTCACTGTGTTGCTAATGTGTTGCAAGTATGTGTACGTTGTTCACTGTGTTGCTAATGTGTTGCAAGTATGCGTACGTTGTTCACTGTGTTGCTAATGTGTTGCAAGTATGCGTACGTTGTTCACTGTGTTGCTAATGTATTGCAAGTATGCGTACGTTGTTCACTGCGTTGCTAATGTATTGCAAGTATGCGTACATTGTTCACTGCGTTGCTAATGTATTGCAAGTATGCGTACGTTGTTCACTGTGTTGCTAATGCATTGCAAGTATGAGTACATTGTTCACTGTGTTGCTAATGTAAACAACGTGCTGTTGGTGTAGACTCTTCAAATTGTACACAATGTAGTCTTGGTACACACAGTGTAAAATTATTTAATGTATGGTGTTGATGCACATAGTTTGATGCTGATTTATATGGTATGGCGTTGGTGACTACAGTGTTAATTTGGTGCACAGTCTCATGCTGATGATGTACACAGTTTAGTGCTGGTGCACACAGTGATGTGCTGTTGTACATGGTGTCGATCTGGTGTACACAGTGTATTACTACTGTATATAGAGTGCTCTTGACATAAGCAGTGTGGTGCTGATATAGTGTGCTGTTCGTGTACACGTTGCGCTGTAGCTATATATATTAAGGTTCTGGAGTAAAGAGCGAAGTGTTGGTGTACACCATGAGTTGCCGTTGCACACAGTGTGGTGTCAGTGCACACAGTGTGTAGCTGGTGTACAAAGTGAGTTTAGTTCACACTGTGTAGTGACTTGTACGATGTTGTTGCATTGCACAAAGTCTAATGAGGAAAGAATAGTGCACAGAGTGTACTGCTGATGTACACAGTAATGTGCTCCTGTATAATGTGATGAAAAGAGTGGTGTTGGTACAGTGTTGTGTACGTAATGAGGTGCACAATTTGATGGCTGTAAACAGTAAAGTGCTCACTCTATAGAGGGATGAACACGATACAGTATACACATCGTGGTGCACAAAATATTGTGATACAAGTGTAAACTGTTTGATGTACAAAGTGTGGTGCACACATTGTAGTGAGCAATATAAATTAAAAATAAAAAAATCTTTTCATTTATTTGGCCGCACTCGTGCATGAGCACAAAAGAAATTGCAGAGAGGAAAAAGTGTTATGGATGAGTGCACACTATTAACAATGGGTTAGTTGTATTTCAAATACTGCCAATAGAATGGAAATTCATCATCTTCGGTTTTTTTTAAATACCAATATGATTTTTTTTCCATGTTTTCAATAGAAAATATTAAAAAAGAATTTTTCCAGAGCGATTTCGTTGAAAGAATAATTTTAGAAAGATTATTTTATATAGTTATTAAATAAATAATGAAGCTACACACACGGGCTTCTAAGTAACTAATTTACGATATAATCATGAATAAGAAATAATGTGTTTTGTGTCTTCAAATAGCAATAATATTTCTTCTGACCAGAACTGCCCACAAAACACCAGAACAAGGCAAAATTTATTAATTTTGGGGGGCGTGAAATTGTATTCCGGCAAAATTCGTAATTTCCAATAACTCGGCTTAGGAAAATCGTAGAAACCAAATTTATGCACAGAAATATTCCTTGAATTATGCTCATGTTTTTTAAAGAAAATAATCAATATTAAAAAAAATAAGACGTAGCCAACTCTCTTTAAAAAAAAAATTATGAAGAAGCTACCCACATAAAACAAATCCACAAAGATTTGCAAGATGTAATTCCTTATATTTCGAGGTTGTGGACACAGGACCACAAATTATTATTTGAATATGCAAGCAACTGGGACAGAGATGTGCTCACCACTCACTAGTAACTTGCACGTAGAGATCAAGAAAATTAATGATATGCTTCCTATGATTTTAGAACTCAAATCGGGAGTATGTAATACAGTTTTTACTGTTAGGCAAAGTAGAACTGATGTATTAGAACTGGACCTGAAATTCAGTAATACAATCTTTGGATTTTTCATTGTTCAAAACGTCTTACAAGATGAAGCAACCTCGGTAATAATGGTCATTGACATAAACTAGTTCAGACATTTGAGGTGTTCAGGAAACACTTCCTTAGAAATACAAATTTGGAAGTTATCTCCACATATGGAACTGTGTTGCAATGACCGGAGCAGAGCCTAAGATGTATAGGAGCGGACACAGTTGTTCTACTACGCAACAGTTTTGTGTGTAACAGAGCAGCTGAAGTTATATCAAAGGGCCTGAAGATGAGGACTGATCGATACCTTCAACAGGAGATGCGGATATATATATCACAAGGTAAAGAAAATATCATGATACTTCGCCCTATGATGATACGACATAAAAGTTTGAGAGAGAAGCAAACGTCATTAGTAATGACGGAGGAGAGTTTAAAAAGTTGAAAGTAAAAGAAAAGGATGGGTAATTGTAAAGAGGAAAAGGAGTGGATGTCGTGTTGGCAGTATCAGTCTCAGGGGACGACTGCGACTAAATTTTAGTCATGGCATTCCAAGTAGACCAGCCCAATTTTTACAAATATTTTGTATTGCTATTTAATTAACTTTATCAAGACTGTTACGATACAAATTTTAAAATTTTCTGTTAATCAGGGATAGGCCCCCATTTACTATAGTCTAATTATCAGAGATTAAGTTCCTTTCTGAATTAGGCCTGTGCGTTATCAGTAATAAGAATTCAATCTAAATTTAAGTATTCAAATATTGGTTTAGGGAAATCATTATGTCTAGAATAAATTAAGCCAATGTTTAAAGCCAATTAATAAATTAAATAAAACAATAAATCTTTTTCAAGAACTAAGGTAAACTAATCTGTGAAATCAAACTTTTATTTAGCAATTGCCTGAGGCATGATAAATATGTAAGCTTAATGAACAAGCCGTCAATACATTGGATAAAGTTATCACTCCAAGTTTAAGATTATTAAAAATATATAATTTTATAAATAATAGATTAATTAATACAGGGATCTATTACAAGACTGATCCACCACCAAGTTTAATATACTTTAAAATGCTCAATAATAACCCACCTTCAGACCAAGACACAGGAGATTGATTGATCTGTATATGTTGACCCCCTTCTGGGATCCTCTTCAGCAGATACACAAGTGAAAAGAGAACATGAAGTCCACTCTTTCCCCTACTCCTGACCTATACATGGAATACTATTAAACTACCATCCTTCCCAGCATTAAACCTCCAGACATTATCTGGCACCGATACGGTGATGATATCTTTACCACATGGGACGACAACTGGGGCAGGTTTGACATATTCACTGATATTCTCAATCATCTTGTTCCCTCCATACTAGCCTGTTTTTACGTGCCCTCATGATATGCAGCCCCTCAAAGATGGACAAAGAAAAATAAATTCTTAAAACACAATTCTCTAAATTATGACACCTTCACTAGTTTATAAAACAAGGAGAAAAGAAAGCAAACATCAGCTGTTACAAAACCTAAGTTCACAAAAACTCATCTCCTCCCATCAAATCTCAGCTCATGGTAACCTACCACCAAGGTACATACAACCGTCTCAGCAAAGTAACCAACACAATCACTTTCTGTCGTAACAGACTGGAGAATCTCTTTTCCAAGAAACACAAGCATTCATCCACTCCAGACATACCAGAGGCTACCAGATACCATGCAAAGATTGTAAACGTATACTTCGGACTGAACACTATCCACTAGGATCATCGAACACCAGACAGCAATACGTTATGCACAGGAAAATTCAGCCGTTTTTCAACATGTCAGCATCAACAATCACAATATTCATTGGGAAGCTGCCACCATCAAACACAAATCACACTGCAGCTACTAACGCAAAATCATTGAATCTACCCTCATAGCTACCACCCCCAATTTCAAAATTTCACAGGGACAATAGAAACCAGACATCATTTCAGAATTCGCCCTCAAAAAGTACAAACCAGAGCCCAACCTAACACACAACGCCAGCACAAGAACATGAATCGCATAGCACAAAGGAACTTCCCACGCAAATTTTTAGCTTTTTCACAGGCCCTGTATGTTCACACACTACCTCCTTCACCCGTCCTTCCCCAGCGCTCACACACACTCCCAACTCCCCAGCGCTCACCTGACACTACAAACTCCCCAGCGCTCACCTGACACTACAAACTCCCCAGCACAGTCAGAGGTGCATCTTTTCATTTAAATACATGTTCTCTTTTCACTTGTGTATCTGCTGAAGAGGATCCCAGAAGGGGATTGAAATATAAAGATCAATCAGTATACTGTGTTTCTGTCTCCTTTCGAGTTATTGTTGAGTATTGATAAATGTTCATTACTCTTATTTATTCATACATAATAGTATCAATTAGAAACAGTGGCGGTCAATTGGCTTCAAAACACAAGTTCAATTACAAAGAAGTATATCTCTGTGAATAAATGATATAATAAGTATACACTGTTACAATTAGAATATCACACTATATTACAAAATAAATCTAGGGGTATAAGGATGTCTTATTTAAATCATATGGAAGAATTGATGGTAATTATTCATATTTTTGTTATATAATGTGTTCTTCAAAATATAAGAATTTGTAGTATGTATATTGTCATGAGAATATAAAGAATACATTAAATTATTTAAAAGAGCATACTTCACTTATGTTTCATGGGAATAGTATTAAGAGGAATTATTATAGAGTTATTAAATACATACCGAGATACGTAGACCCAACCCCAGTTATGTCCAAATGAAGGTTATATATATTAATAAATGGCCAGTGAGGAAGTAATACAAGACTTGAGTGCTACACCAGCTGTGAGAGTGAAACTAGCACTGTGTGAGTGAAACTAGCACTGTGAGAGTGAGACTAGCACTGGGAGAGTGATGATAGCACTGTGAGAGTGAAACTAGCCCTGTGAGAATGAGACTAGCACTGTGAGAGTGAGCCTAGTACTGTGAGAGTGAGACTAGCACTGTGAGAGTGCGACTAGCACAGTGAGAGTGAGACTAGTACAGTGATAGTGAGACTAGCACTGTTAGAGTGAGAATATCACTGTGAGAGTGAGACTGGCACTGTGAGAGTGAGACTAGCACTTTGAGAGTGAAAATTGCACTGTCAGAGTGAGACTAGCACTTTGAGAATGAGACTATCGCTGTGAGAGTGAGACTAGCACTGCTAGTGTGAGACAAGTACTGTCAGCGTGAGACTAGCACTGTCACAGTGAGACTAGCAGTGTGAAAATGAGACAAGCAATGTCAGAGTGAGACTAGCAATTTCAGAGTGAGACTAGCACTGTGAGAGTGAGACTTACACTGTGAAAGTGAGATTAGCACTGTGAGAGTGAGATTAGCACTGTGAGAGTGAGACTAGCACTGTGAGAGTAAGACTAGCACTGTGAGAGTGACACTAGCACTGTGTGAGTGAGACTAGTAATGTCAGAGTGAGACTAGCACTGTGTGAGTGAGACTAGCACTGTGAGAGAGAGACTACAACTGAGAAAGGGAAACTAGCACTGTCAGAGTGAGGCAAGCACTGTCAGAGTGAGACTAGCATTTTCAGAGTGAAAATAGCACTGTCAGAGTGAGACTCGAACAGTAGAGAGTGAGACTAGGTCAGTAGAGAGTGAGCCTAGCATTGTGAGAGTGAGACTAGCAATGTGAGAGTGAGACTAGCACAGTGAGAGTGAGACTAGGACAGTGGAGAGTAAGACTAGAACTATGAGAGGAAGTCTTTCACTGTGAAAGTGAGATAAGCACTGTCAGATTGAGACAACCACTGTGAGAGTGAGACTAACACTGTGATAGTGAGACTAGCAATGTGAGAGTGAGACTAGCACCGTGAAAGGTAGACTAGGAGAGAAGAGAGTGAGACTAGCACTGTGAGAGTGAGAATAGCACTGTCATAGTGAGACTAGCACTGATAGAGTGAGACTAGCACTGTGAGAGTGACACTAGGACAGTGGAGAGTAAGAAGAGAACTGTTAGAGTGAGACTAGCACTGTGAGAGTGAGACAACCAATTTGAGAGTGAGATTAACACTGTGAGAGTGAGACTAGACAGTAGAGTGTGAGACTAACACTGTGAGAGTGCGACTAGCACTGTGAGAGAGAAACTAGCACAGTGAGAGTGAGACTAGAACATTGAAAGTGAGACTATCACTGTCAGAGTCAGACAAACACTGTGAGTTTGAGATCAGCAATGTCAGAGTGAGACTAGCAATTTCAGAGTGAGAATAGCGCTGTGAGAGTGAGACTTGGACAGTAGAGAGTGAGACTAGCATTGTGAGAGTGATGCTAGCAATGTGTGAGTGAGACTAGCACAGTGAGGGTGAGACTAGGACAGTAGAGAGTGAGACTAGGACAGTAGAGAGTGAGACAACCACTGTGAGAGTGAGATTTGCACTGTGAGAGTGAGATTAGCAATGTCAGAGTGATACTAGCAATGTAAAAGTGAGACTAGTAGTGTGAGAGTGAGACTAGGACAGTAGAGAATGAGACTAGCACTGTGAGAGTGAGACTAGCACCGTGAGAATGAGACTGAAACAGAGAGAGTGAGACTAGCACTGTTAGAGTGAGTCTTGGAAATTAGAGAGTGAGATCAGCACTGTGAGAGTGAGACTAGCAGTGTCAGCGTGATACTTGCAATGTCAGCGTGAGACTAGCAATTTATGAGTGAGACTAGCACTGTGAGAGTGAGACTAGTTCTGTGAGAGTGAGTCTAGTACTGTCAGAGTGAGACTAGCAATGTGAGAGTGAAACTAGCACTGTGAGAGTGAAACTAGGACAGTAGAGAGTGAGACTAGGACAGTGGAGAGTGGGACTAGAACTGTGAGAGTGAGACTAGCACTGTGAGAGTTAGACTAGCACTGTGAGAGTGAGACTAGCACAGTGAGAGTGAGACTAGCACTGTTATCTGTTAGAGTGAGACTAGGAAATTAGAGAGTGAGACAAGCATTGTGAGAGTGAGACTAGCACTGTGAGAGAGATACTAGCAATGTCAGGGTGAGACTAGAAATTTATGAGTGAGACTAGCACTGTGAGATTAAGACTAGGAAAGTAGAGAGAGAGAGAGACTAGCACAGTGAGAGTGAGATTATCAATGTAAGAGTGAGACTATTAGTGTCAGAGTGAGAATCGCACTGTGAGAGTGAAACTAGCACTGTGAGATTGATACTATCACTGTGAGAGTGAGACTAGCACTCTCAGAGAGAGACTAAAACTGTGAGAGTGATACTAGGACAATGGCGATTTAGACTAGCACTATTTGAGTGAGACTAGCACTGTGAGAGTGAGACTAGCACTGTGAGAGTAAGACTAGGACAGTAGAGAGAAAGACTAAGACAGCGGAGAGTGAGACTAGCATAGTAGAGAGTGAGACTAGCATTGTGAGAGTGAAGCTGGCAATGTGAGAGTGAGACTAGCAGAGTGAGAATGAGACTAGGACAGTAGAGAGTGAGGCTAGCACTGCGAGAAGAGACTAGGACTGTTAAAGTGAGACTACGACAGTTGAGAGTAAGACAAAAACTGTGAGGGAGAGACTAGCAAAGTGAAAGTGAGACTAGCACTGTCAGAGTTAGATAGACACTGTGAGGAGAGACTAACACTGTGATAGTGAGACTAGTAATGTGAGAGTGAGACTACCACTGGCAAAGTGAGACTAGGAGAGTAGAGAGTGAGACTAGCAATATAAGAGTGAGACTAACAATGTGAAAGTGTAACTACCAATGTGAATGTGAGACTTACACTGCGAGAGTGAGACTAGGATAGTAGAGAAGACTAGCAATTTAAGAGTGAGAATAGCACTGTGAGAGTGAGACTAGGAGAGTAGAAAGAGAGACTAGCACTGTGAGAGTGAGATTCGCAATGTGAGAGTGAGACTATTACTGTCAGTGTGACACTAGCACTGTGAGAGTGAAGCTAGCACTGAGAGAGTGATACTAGCATTTGAGAGTGAGACTAGTACTGTGAGAGAGACAAGCACTGAGAATTATGTTAGAACACTAGAGATTGAGACTAGCACTGTTTGAGTGAGACTAGCACTGTGAGAGTGAGACTAGCACTGTGAAAGTGAGACTAGCACTGTGTGAGTGAGAATAGGACAGTAGAGAGTGAGACTAGAATTGTGAAAGTGAGACTAGCCCTGTGAGAGTGATACTAGCTCTGTGAGAGTGAGACTAGCACTGTGAGTGAGACTAGCACTGTGAGAGTGAGACTAGTACTTTGAATGTGAGACTATCACTGTCAGAGTGAGACAAACACTGTGAGTTTGAGATCAGCAATGTCAGAGTGAGACTAGCAATTTCAGAGTGAGAATAGCACTGTGAGAGTGAGACTTGGATAGTAGAGAGTGAGAATAGCATTGTGAGAGTGATGCTAGCAATATGTGAGTGAGACTAGCAGAGTGAGAGTGAGACTAGGAAAGTATAGAGTGAGACTAGGAGAGTAGAGAGTGGGACAAGCACAGTTAAAATGAGACAGCAAATGTCAGAGTGACACTAGCAATGTGAAAGTGAGACTAGTAGTAGGAGAATGAGACTAGGATAGTAGAGAGTGAGACTAGCACAGTGAGAGTGAAACTAGCACTGTGAGAATGAGACTGAAACAGTGGAGAGTGAGACTAGCACTGTGAGAGTGAGACTAGGACAGTAGAGAGTGAGACGAGGACTGTGAGAGTGAGACTAGGACAACAGAGAGTGAAACTAAAACTGTGAGAGTGAGACTAGCACAGTGAGAGTGAGACTAGCACTGTTAGTGTGAGACTAGGAAATTAGAGAGTGAGACAAGCACAATGAGAGTGAAACTAGCATTGGGAGAGGGATACTAGCAATGTCAGAGTGAGACTAGCAATGTGAAAGTGAGACTAGCACTGTGAGAGTGAAACTAGGACAGTAGAGAGTGAGACTAGCACTGTGATAGTGAGACTAGCACGATGAGAGTGAGACTAAAACAATAGAGAGTGAGACTAGCACTGAGAGAGTGATACTAGCAATGCAAGATTGAGACTAGCATTGTGAGAGTGAGACAAGGATAGTAGAGAGTGAGACTAGCATTGTGAGAGTGAGAATAACTCTCTGAGAGTGGGACTTGGTCAGTGGAGAGTGAGACTAGCACTGTGAGAGTGATACTAGCACTGTGAGAGTGAGACTAGCACTGTGAGAGTGATACTACGACAGTAGAGATTGATACTAGCTCTGTTAGAGTGACACTAGCACTGTGAGAGAGGCTAGCACTGTGAGAGTGAGACTAGAACTGTGAGAGTGAGCCTAGCACTGTGAGAGTGAGACTAGAACTGTGAGAGTGAGCCTAGCACTGTGAGAGTGAGAATAGCACTCTGAGAGTGAGACTAATAATGTCAGAGTAAGACTAGTACTGTGAGAGTGAGACTAGCAATTTCAGAATGAGACAAGCACTGTGAGAGTGAGACTAGAACTGTGAGAGTGAGACTAGCACTATGAGAGTGAGACTAGAACTGTGAGAGTGAGACTAGCACTGTGAGAGTGAGAATAGCACTCTGAGAGTGAGACTAATAATGTCAGAGTATGACTAGTACTGTGAGAGTGAGACTAGCAATTTCAGAATGAGACAAGCACTGTGAGAGTGAGACTAGCACAGTTAGAGTGAGACTAGGACAGTGTTGAGTATGATTAGAACTGCGAGATAGAGAGTAGTACTGGGAAAGTGAGACTAGTACTGTCAGAGTGAGACAAACACTATGAGAGTGAGACTAGCATTTTGAGTGTGAGACTAGGAGAATGCAGTCTGAGACTAACACTGTGATAGTGAGACTAGCAATCTGAGAGTGAGACTTACACTGTGAAATTCAGACTAGGAGAGTGAGAGTGAAACTAGCAATGTGAGAGTGAGACTAGCCCTGTGAGAGTGATACTAGAACTGTGAGAGTGAGACTAGCCCTGTGAGAGTGATACTAGAACTGTGAGAGTGAGACTAGCGCTGTGAAAGTGATACTAGCATTGTGAGAGTGAGACTAGCACTGTGAGAGTGAGACTAGTAATGTCAGAGTGAGACTAGCACTGTGAAAGTGATACTAGCATTGTGAGAGTGAGACTAGCACTGTGAGTGAGACTAGCACTGTGAGAGTGAGACTATCACTGTCAGAGTGAGACAAACACTGTGAGTTTGAGATCAGCAATGTGAGAGTGAGACTAGTACTGTTAGAGTGAGACTAGCACTCTGAAAGTGAAACTAGCACTGTGAGAGTGATACTAGAACTGTGAGAGAGTGAGACTAGCACTGTGAGAGTGATACTAGCACTGTGAGAGTGATACTAGCACTGTGAGAGTGATACTAGCACTGTGAGAGTGAGACTAGCACAGTGAGAGTAATACTAACACTTTGAGAGTGAGACTAGCACAGTGAGAGTGAGACTTAACTGTGAGAGTGAGACTAAAACAGTGGAAACTGTGACTAGCACTTCGAGAGTGAGACTAGCAATTTAAGAGTGACACTAGCACTGTGAGAGTGAGACTATTACTGTCAGAGTGAGACTAGCACTGTGAGAGTGAATCTAGCACTGTGAGAGTGATTCTATCACTGTGAGATTGAGACCAGCACTGTCAGAGAGAGACTATCACTGTGAGAGTGATGCTAGGACAGTGGAGATTGAGACTAGCACTGTGAGAGTGATGCTAGGACAGTGGAGATTGAGACTAGCACTGTTTGAGTAAGACTAGCACTGTGAGAGTGAGACTAGCACTGTGAGAGTGAGACTAGCACTGTGAGGGTGAGACTTGCACTGTTTGAGTGAGAATAGGACAGTGGTGAGTGAGATTAGAACTATGAGAGTGAGGCTAGCACTGTGAAAGTGATACTAGCATTGTGAGAGTGAGACTAGCACTGTGAGAGTGAGACTAGTAATGTCAGAGTGAGACTAGCACTGTGAAAGTGATACTAGCATTGTGAGAGTGAGACTAGCACTGTGAGTGAGACTAGCACTGTGAGAGTGAGACTATCACTGTCAGAGTGAGACAAACACTGTGAGTTTGAGATCAGCAATGTCAGAATGAGACTAACAATTTCAGAGTGAGAACAGCGCTGTAAATTCAAATTCAAATTCAAATTCAAATCCTTTATTTCATGTAATACAAGGTGGGGGGTACTTATAGTTATACATTAAAGTTGATATTACAAGATGGCCAATAATATGCCTAGGTATGCCTAGGCTTTTCAGGCAGTCTTATGATAGGTCTTACTCAATAGCTATACAATGGATATACAGATTGTAAGGTTAGGTTTACAAAATTTAGGTACTGGAATTTAAACATTGAGAATTTAACAATTAGTATAAAAAGTTAGCAATTAGTTTATATATTAATGATAAAGGTGATATATTGGCATAATATAGATTCTATATTGGAGTATCTTAGGCAAACTTATGACTAGCTTAAGTATTATGGATCAATAGTTGTATTAGAATTTTGGTTGGAACTGTGCAAATTAAGGGAATCACAGATATCAATAAGTGTATTTTGCTGTGGTTAGTAATGTGCAAATTAAGGAGAATCACAGATATCAATAAGTGTATTTTGCTGTGGATATGTGCAAGATAAAGTAGTTTTCGTATGGTTAACTACCGGTTGGGTGCGTAAGTGAGATAAGATGTTTTTAACGGTGCTTTTGAAAATGGAGGTTGTGTCTGCAGTTCTAGAGTTTTCAGGCAGGAGTTCCAGATTTTAGGCCCTTTTATGCGCATTGAATTTTTGTATAGATTTAGTCGGACACGGGAATGTCAAAGAGATGTTTATGTCTGGTATTATGTCTATGGGTCCTGTCACAACTGTCAAGAAAGTGTTTTAGCTCAGGGTTAAAGTTGGAATTAATGGTTCTATAAATGTAGATAGCAGAGTAGTAAGTATGGATGTTCTGGACAGTGAGTAGGTTTAGGTCTTTGAAGAGTGGGGGTGTGCTGCCTAGCGTTGGATTGTGTGATAATTCTTACTGCGGCTTTTTGTTGGGTTATTATTGGCTTTAGGTGGGTAATTGCTGTTGATCCCCATGCACAAATGGCATATGTGAGGTAGGGATAGATGAGTGAGTAGTATAGTGTGAGTAGGGCTGATTGTGGTACATAATACCGTATCTTAGAGAGGATCCCCACAGTTTTGGACACTTTCTTTGTTATGTGTTGGATATGGGTGCTGAATTTCAGGCTGCTGTCAAGGTGAAGGCCCAGGAACTTGCCCTCGTTATGTCTAGCAATAGGTGTAGAGTTGATCTTAATGTTTAATTGTGGATCATCTGTTCTGTTGCCAAACATAATATAGAAGGTCTTATCAGTGTTGAGTGTAAGTTTATTGGCAGTCATCCATGTTGCTATTTTTATTAATTCGTCGTTAACAATGGTGTTAAGCGTGGCAAGGTTTGTGTGGGAGATGACATAAGTTGTATCGTCAGCAAAGAGTATTGGTTTCAAGTGTTGTGATACATTGGGAAGATCATTGATGTATAAGAGGAAGAGCAGGGGACCAAGGACACTTCCCTGCGGTACGCCGGTGTCTAGTGGTAGTGTCGTGGAGGATGTGTCTTTAATAGTGAGACTTGGACAGTAGAGAGTGAGACTAGCATTGTGAGAGTGATGCTAGCAATGTGTGAGTGAGACTAGCAGATTTAGAGTGAGACTAGGACAGTAGAGAGTGAATATAGCACTGTGAGAGTGATTCTATTACTGTGAGAGTGAGTCCAGCACTGTCAGAGAGAGACTAGCACTGTGAGAGTGATGCTAGGACAGTGGAGATTGAAACTAGCACTATTTGAGTAAGACTAGCACTGTAAGAGTGAGACTAGCACTGTGAGAGTGAGACTAGCACTGTGATAGTGAGACTATTACTGTCAGAGTGAGACTAGCACTGTGAAAGTGAATCTAGCACTGTGAGAGTGATTCTATCACTGTGAGAGTGAGACCAGCACTGTCAGAGATAGACTAGCACTGTGAGAGTGATGCTAGGACAATGGAGATTGAGACTAGCACTGTGAGAGTGATGCTAGGACAGTGGAGATTGAGACTAGCACTGTTTGAGTAAGACTAGCACTGTGAGAGTGAGACTAGCACTGTGATAGTGAGACTAGCACTGTGAGAGTGAGACTTGCACTGTTTGAGTGAGAATAAGACAGTGGTGAGTGAGACTAGCGCTGTGAAAGTGATACTAGCATTGTGAGAGTGAGACTAGCACTGTGAGTGAGACTAGCACTGTGAGAGTGAGACTGTCACTGTCAGAGTGAGACAAACACTGTGAGTTTGATATCAGCAATGTCAGAGTGAGACTAACAATTTCAGAGTGAGAACAGCCCTGTGAGAGAGAGACTTGGACAGTAGAGAGTGAGACTAGCATTGTGAGAGTGATGCTAGCAATGTGTGAGTGAGACTAGCAGAGTGAGAGTAAGACTAGGACAGTAGAGAGTGAGACTAAGACAATAGATAGTGAGACAAGCACTGTGAGGGTGAGACTAGCACTATGAGAGTGAGACTAGCAATGTCAGAGTGAGACTAGCACTGTGAAAGTGAGACTAGTAGTGTGAGAGTGAGACTAGGACAGTAGAGAGTGTGACTAGCACTGTGAGAGTGAGACTAGCACTGTGAGAATGAGACTAGCAATGTAAGAGTGAGACTAGCACTGTGAGAGTGAGACTAGGACAGTAGAGAGTGATACTAGCACTGTGAGAGTGAGACTAGCACTGTCAGAGTGAGACTAGCACTGTGAGAGTGAAACTAGCACTTTGATAGTGAGACTATCACTGTGAGTCAGACGAGCACTGTGAGAGTGAGACTACCACTGTGAGAGTGATACTAGGGCAATAGAAAGTGAGACTAGCACTGTTAGAGTGAGACTAGCACTGTGAGAGTGAGTCTAACACTTTGAGAGTGAGACTAGCACTGTGAGAGTGAGTCTATCACTGTGAGAGTGAGACTGTCACTGAGGAGAGTGAAACTAGCAGTGTCACACAAGCAGTGATCAAAAGATATATATATATATATATATATATATATATATATATATATATATATATATATATATATATATATATATATATATATATATATATATATATATATAATATCTTGAGAATGCAAGACAAGCCACGGCGGGTGGAAATCTTCAGCCCAAGTACTTTCACACTTCTTAGTGCATCATCAGGAGCTGTGGAACAACAGGAGAAATAGGGTAAGTTTTCAGAGTATGGTAGTGCGGTGGCACCAGCAAGTCTCTTTGAGGGAGAGATGCCAGCGGAATGCCAACCACACACCGGTCCTCCACACCCTACCCCATATGGGGTCGGGTGGATTAGACCTCACAGTTTGCAGATAGAATGAGGTCAAATAACTAGAAGATAGTTAATAGCCAGCTCTAAGCTTCTAACTGCTGGGAACAGGTCATGTGACGTATAAAGTTCATTTCAAAGTGGATCATTTACATACCTTCATTTACAACCTTCTGTTTAATGAAATAGAGGGAATAAATCTTTCATTTTGTCCACCTGTAAAGGCCATGCTAGAGAGTGTATTGAATCTTTCCCTCGAAGATGGACAGTGGTTGCAAGCCTCACTTCCAATCATGCTTGGGGGCTGCGAGTACACAAATCCTCCCAGATTGTCTTACCAGGTTTCCTATCCTCTTCCATGGCATAAAGCGAGTTAATAAAACAAATTCTTCCAGACAACCTCAGTGACTCAGCAGGAATACAGGACCCTAGCTATGCCAATGCCATCACTGAATGGAAAAATCTCGCTGCCCCAGCACTAAAACCTAATGTAGCCCTGGCCTACAAACAGTCAATGTTTGGATGGTCTCATAACTGAAAAGGTACCTGCCCACATGCTTAAGAATATAACATCACAAAGGGAGACTGCACGTCTCCAAGCTGTGAGTACACATCACTCCAGGGACTTCCTCCAAACAGTTCTCATTTCGACAATGGGAACACGCCTCGACCGTAAGATCCTCTGTACTGCAGTGGCTCTCCGCCTCGCTGCCCCAGTTCACACCGATTATACATGTATTTGCGGCGATGCGCAAGCCGACCAATATGACCTTCATGGTCTTAAGTTGGATGCCCAGCCGAGAGAGAGAGCCCTGATCACTAGCAGCCAACAATACTCACAACCCAGCAAACCGCCCTGATGGGATCACCATCTATTCTTGGAAGAATGGCAAGCTATTAGCATGGAACTATACCTGCATGTCGACGCTGTCTGACTCCTACATCCATCACAGTGTCGGCGACAGGGAGGAGCTGCTGATCACAGGGAGGAGTACAAGATCGGCAAGTACAGAGCCATAAGCCAACAGTATCAATATGCCCTTGTGGGAACAGAGCAATATGTGTATTTAGTCAAGACATAAAATAAAATTTCCCTAATAAAATATAACCTGACACTTGGAATAAATATTATTTTCAAATAAAGAGAGGCTTTATCCCAGGTGTCTGAACAACGGGTACACAATAGTCTCATTCTGCCTTGGTATTCTTTTTCCTCTATCAAGCGAAATAAATTAAATAATTAGCCACCTGACATTGCCTTGCCGTCTGCCCTGTAGTCCAAAAAGAGAGAATATTGCCCTTCATTCCAGAGTCATCTCCCGGCCACAATAGAAATTAAATGTGCCAATCACAACACAGAGTACATGACACGTGACCATGGTAACCATGGAGACTGAAGCTTGTAATATGTGAGGATATATTGTAATTTTAAATTAATATTTTTTTTTTCACAGTTATACTACATTTATTATTGAATTCAATCTCACACCAGATGTATGTGAATCTACATCAAATGTACAATAAACAAAAATAATGAATATAACAGAGGATGAAAGTGAGTTAAGCATCGTTTATTTTGCATCGATTTCTTTCCTATCAATTATCTGATTATTTATAAAGACAAGAGTCTTGAAGGAACTCTCAAGACTCTTGCACGGAAATATTTGCAAACTGTTGAGGGAATATTTTGCAGCCCATCAACAAGGGTCAGCAAAAACCTTGAGAATTTCCTGTCACAAAGCTTTGTTAGCTTCGGTCAGTGACAGCACATGACATATATTACATGGTATATCTTAACATACTTGTATAATATACCATCATCTCATTAATCTAAGTCAATCGCGAGTCGTGACGTAGAAAGAGTGGTATTAAAATTCTGCCTATATTAATAATAATGATGCTAATACGATAATCAGTAATAATGATAAAGAATAAATAATAAGAAAGTATAATTCATGTGTCCATCATGATAAGACCGAAATAGATGTTTTGTTGCAATGATTTAGTATTGCGAAATATTTAAGTGAAAATAATTTGAAATTTCATTACACTCTCAGAATATATACATATCAACTGATTTTCCCTAATATTTTGTATAAATTATTTGAGTTGGCAGTTGTTATGATGATTGATCGAATTATTGTCACTACACTATAATAACTAATTAAATAAAACATAACATAATAATAATGAACTGAAAGGTTTGAATGAACGAATCCAAGTGTTCTTGGGTTATAATATTTTTAGACGGTTCCTGAATAGTGAATAGAGAGAGGGTTGATTGATTGACTTGAGTACCTACAGGGATGGTTTTGGCATCAGTAGACTGATGAGCTGTTTGAAATTAATTAATTAATTTGCTAAAAAAAAATTATTTTATTTAAAATCAGAGTACAGCAAACACATCAATACAATAAGTTTCCAAGAACATAATACAAGGCATAAACCCAACAAGCTCCAACCAATGCGAATCCAAACGTCAAAACATAAAAAGCATATACATAAATGACATGAGACACATTAACGTACGTACATGATCAATTGCAATAAGACTTATTCTTGGTTACATACTATTTATTTACAATTCATTAAACCACAGCCAATAATGAAGCACACAATTTATGCCAGAGTATGCACATGGCAACATCAATATATCATACATTCTTTGTAACAGTAAAGAATGAAAGCTCAAGCTTCCTAGGACAAATGCTTAGTACAGACAGAGGTTCTCTTATTAGTTACAAGAAAACACTAAACCTAGCTAAGAAATGTTAACACTGTAATCATATATCCATTCAAAGTCAAGTCCCTTCCCCACTTATAATTGTGTTCCTGCAAGATGCACACATCCACATCTAAACTTCTGAGCATCACCTCCACCCACTTCTGCTTTACCTCCGCTCAGAGGTCGTTAACATTTATAGGCAGACACCTGAAAATTGCATCAAGGGCTTTCCTTTATGTCTTTACAACCTCTGCACAGCTCCTTTTAGTGTTCCAGCCTTTTCACCAACACCCTGTTCCCCCCGTACCCGTTCCCTCCCCTTCAACCCTTTCCCCATTACTCCTTTTCGCTACATCCACCCACGCCTTTTTACAAGTCCTTTGCACCGGAGTGAGGACATCGTCACTATCCGACGCCCCACCCAGCCTCTTGCGGGATTCCCTCGTCACATCCATGTCCTCCCCATCATCCTTCCTGTGGACTACCACCTTCACTTCCTGAACCTGCAGAATGGAACCAACTTCACACTTTCCACTCTCGGCTCCCCAAAACCCCTGTATCCCCTTCCAGTCCCTCACCATCATCCTGCAATGCCTCCACCTGCGGGCTGTCTAGCATCTCCCGTAGCACGGCGTGAAGTGGCTCAGGCAAGCCCAAATCCAGCTCCCCAAGGC
The DNA here is from genome assembly GCA_009830355.1 of Cherax destructor. NCBI lineage: Eukaryota > Metazoa > Arthropoda > Malacostraca > Decapoda > Parastacidae > Cherax > Cherax destructor. The sequence continues at coordinate 32,128 of WNWK01012143.1, read as the reverse complement.
CTACATTGTCCGCAGGGCCTCTGGCCTCCAACCCCTGAATCTCATTTGGCAGAGTGAGACACAGCTCCTCTGCACCGCCCACCATATCACACCATTTGCCTGTCGCCATAACGCCCATGTACTCAGGCTCCGATCCTCCCACTCCAGCCCACTCCAAAATCTCTTCTCGGCATAACAATGGTTGAGACTTTCTCTTGCTGCATACTGCCACCACATCCTCATAGGACCCACAGATTCTACAAGTTCTCTGTTGCCCAGCATAGGTCATGTATACTGGAACTCTTCTATTACTACATATGAAGAGAACAGTCTTCTCAAAGTCATTTTGAGGGAATAAACCCCTAGGGCAGCCCAGCATATAATCCCTCATACCACCGTCCCACTAAGGCAGTATGTATGACAGCATACTGGCCAAAAGCCTCGAGGATATCAACCTCATCTGCTTCAAAGGGCACATTATGTTTCCTTATCCACGTGTAATAATTTGATACATCCTTTAGGTGAACTTCCAGGCCTGGGTTTACCTTCACACAGTCGTCTTGGTACTTGTCAACAGTTCTCTCGTATGCACAAGCCACCACAAACTTGACGAATATCCTCGTCGAGCCATTGAATGATATGCCATAAAATTCCTCATTCACGATGCCATATGTGTCCCTCAAGATTGCCGGTCACTGATGTGTTAGTAGGGTAAACAGCTGCTTGGAGTATCTCAACACAAACAGTATTGACTCTATGCTGGCTCCTCTCTGCCATCTTGTAGAAAACCAGTGGTGTACACTTCCACCACCAGAGGTCAGCTCGAGGACACCCTCTCCACTCGATAGCTCAGGGCGAATGATGTAAATTAATTAGTTTTGGGTGTTTTTTTATGGTGGCTTTGTGGGTTAGATTAGGTGCTTCTTTCTTCTAATGGTTGGTGCAGGAGACATGCTATTTGACTAGGTATTGGACGGCTCTTGCACCATATGTGACCAAAAGTGGGTTTCAAAGAGAACGGAAATGAGTGATTTTTGGGGTTGTTTTCTTGGGAACTACGCTACCACATTTTCTGGAAAGTGGATTTTATTAACTAATCTGGCAACTGCCTGACATGCTTGTTTCCGACAATTTTCGGGGTGTGACCATGTAGTATTCACTGTAGAAGACGATTAAAACATAGGAGATTCCTAGAGATGTGGCTGTTTTTTCTTTTGGACTGCTTTGAAATAGAAAATTGTTAAAAATAAGTTTAAATTTGCTGAAATAGTGGAAATACGCCTCAAAGTGGGCAAAAATGTATTTTTGACAGACTCACCTGGGCCATCTACCCTGCACTAAGCGATTTCTAGGCCAATGTAGGACGTTGCTGAATCTGAATCCATACGTTGATCATTAACAATTAACAAAAAATGCTGAAATCACGGATGGAAGGCGGCATCAAACTGCTATTGCGAAACAAAAATTCCTTGTTTTTCCCTCTGGTTCCAGGGAGTCAGGACTTTCCTTGGCCATTAGTGGTAAGAAAGGCGCACCCCAGAGGTCCAGTGTATGAAAGTACAAACATACCTCTACTGTCTTTCGCCTCACTCACCCTAATTTTCGATTTTTGACTAATAGAACGGAGGGAAATAGATTTTAACCGACTTCACATAAAAACGTAGGATTCTAGGCTTGAATCTAGTTGATTTAATGTCTAATTTATGACACACACACAAGAAAAAAAATTTGAAACAATAATCAATTTGTAAGTCCAAGTGGATGAGTGTATGTCAATAAACAGGTCAGTTGTTTCCTGACGCGGGTCACTGGCGGTGTTTGATCATAAACATAAATATCTGAATTGAATAAAGACAGACCGTATTCAATGGTTAATGGATGTTATTCACTTATTTATTCCGATAATATATGCCTAATATGTTAGTGTTCGTGTAAGTTTTTATCTGAATATTTTCTTATTTGAAGTCGTTAACTTCACTGGTCCGGTGGCCAGTAGACTAGACCATTGGGCAACAGTCCATCTGGCATTTATCAGAGCTACTGATGGCCAGTTCGGACCAGAACAGACGGACGCATTCACAGTATCTAATGTTTTTATATCTCAATTTGATGTAATTGAAATAAATATTTAATCTAACATTGAAAATACATTTAATATTAAAAAAATTGTGATAGCAAAAAAAAAAAAATTTATTAAAAAAAAAAGTGCTTTTAAAGTAATTATTATGATTAGAACTTCGATTTTTAAATCAGAATTATGCCCAACTTATCATATTTTTTAAATAATTGAACAGAAAACCTAAAGTGATCTAATCTGATTTTTTCTATTGTTTAGATAGTTCAAATAGTAACAACATTATTATAACATTTTGTTTTTATACCAGTTGTTCTTTAATAATAAAATAGATATTATTCTAACTTTAACTAAGAGTAAAAATGACGTTATTTTCTTGCAGGAAACGTTCTTGTCAGTTTAAAATTATGTGATATGATTTTATAGATGAAAAGTATGAAACTATGGGAGTAACCTGCCTCTAATACCACGGTGGTCTTACGAGGGAAAAAAATGTGAAAAAGAGACATTGATGTTGTGAATGGATACACTGTCGGCCGTGAACAATATATAAGTGATCTTTTGCATACTTTATGTGGAAATTATTCAAAATATTGAAAGTACCAACGACCGAACTTAAACTCAGTGTCATTCAAACAGAAAGTGTTAAAACAGAAAGTGTTGGACTAATAGTGCAACCGTAATCAAGGGAGTATTATTATTATAATAAAAAAGAAGCGCTAAACCACAGGAATCAAGGGAGTAGACTACCTCAGAAAATACAAAATGCTAATCACTCTGGAAGAGCATCAAATATAATTAAATGGAAGTCAGTTAAGGGGATCGATTACCTTAAGATTCATAAGGCCAAGCCTGTATGTGAATGCATAATTATAACGATTCCAGTATAGTGCAGTGAAAGGAGAGTTTTACTTGAAAAAATATAGTGTATATCCATTGTGATAAACAGTGATATGAGTGATACAATATGAGGAAAAAGTAGTGAAGTGTGATTGACGTGTCTGTTCGGCAATTCCCCAACTGGGGTTGACACGTCTACAATGTTCACTCACTGGAATGAGTTATCACTTACAGTGAGATGTAAGGTTACCGATACATAGTAAGAAAGACCTAGTGTATTTAAATTGTTCGGTAAATGTACCAGAAAGTTCGAAGTGTGTTACCTATATACACTCGAGTGGTAATCGTGGTACCCAGATTGCAAATAGGATACGGGCAGGATGGCAAGAGTAAACGTGGAACACGTGGGAAGGTCCTGGAAAAACAATCTAGGATCACATGTAGCCTATCTTTTTCAGAACACCTTGTCGCCCTTGCAAGTGTAAAGGACATTCATTAATGACATTCAACTAGCGATGTGTGTTTTTGGATCAGCGTTAACGATATGTGGTTTAGGACAGGATTCAGGAAAGTACTAAGGTTAGTACTAAATAAACAGGAAAAACTAGGTGCCCTCTTGGAAAGTCTACCCAAGATATATTGAACATGGGAGAAAGGGCAAGTGAGAGAGGAGCAAAATGTAACAACATACTGCATAAAGTACATGTAAACAGATCATCACCCCGTTCAGCCCTGCAATGGGGGACAGTGTTGATCCAGTTCCAGAAATAGATGGTGGTGTCGTGTTTCTGGAAAGGGTGCTGAAGACAGTAATGCAGTTCTTGAAACTGCACAAATTGAGAACTCAGCCAGTCCCTACTAATTCTAGATTGCTTAAAACAAAATGATGTAAATTCTATGTGTGGGGTATCTGAGAAAACAAATGGGGAGTGCAACTTCGAACACCCAAAAATGATGCCGATGCCTTCTATCCAAATGTATATGTTGTTCTACCTTTCTCACTCCGAAATCTGCTATACATCAGTCCATGAAAAAAATACCATGCATACCATTTGAAAGGGACCAACCCACACAAAACTAACCATAGTATTTATAACCATTACAAACCAAGTTTTTTGTTTAGTGCCAGGAAATTAAAGAAAAATTGAAAGAAATGACAAAAATATTCCATCACCGTGGAGCCTTGTACTGGAGACACAACTAATGGCCCTCCACTCTAGAACCACAAGAACTCGTTCAAACAACAAAATTTCTCCAACAATACAACTTCATTTGTATTTGTGACTATACAGGACCTTAAGCCATCCACCACCAACAAAATACCTTTTATTAGTGCACTCCTCGTCGAGTCAAATGCGATGTTAGCGGCATTCACAGAGACCGACACAAAAGACAACTTTGACATCGAAATATCGTTAACAGGGTACAACTTATGTAGATGCGACAGAAAGAACTGGCAAAAAGGGAAGGTTGGCCTGTATGTCAATGAGTCACTCATTTGCACAGTGTTACTAAGTACCACAAATAATGTAGATGAAGTCTTAGCAATAAAGACTGAGAAGAAAAACCTAGTCATATGGTTGTATACAAGCCGCCAAATGCAATTTCCCAAGAGTTCAAGGAACAGTTATTGAAAATTTATTATTTTGTAGAAAATCTTTCAGTCTCAGCCCCAAATATCTTGTTGCTTGATAATTTCAGTTTAAGACATAAAAAAATGGAAGAATGTAGCAAATAATGTTACAGCAGAGATAATCCCTGGAGGCAACTGATATGAAAAGTTACACTCACCTGCGTTACTGAATCTCTGCAATAAATTTATCCCAAGCTAAAAGATAGTGAAGCCAACAAGAGAGCAAAACACACTTGACTTTTTTTCCACGAATAATGATGACCTGGTAATAAATAAAACAATATGGAAAATGTTTAATTTAGATCATAACCTAATCAGAGTCCAGACTTGTTTACGCATGGGCTCTGACCAGAAAAATGGATACAGGTACGATAGTGCCTTTACCAAATTCGACTTCAACAACAGCAACTGAGATCAAATAAATCAAGTCCTAAATGAAACATGTCCAGAAAAGATCAACTCTTTGTCAGCTAAAGTATGCTTAAGTCATATTCCATTAAGGAAAAACAAGAGACGCTCCCTCTACAGGCGATGGCAACTAATCACTGAGCATCTCAAGGGAGTTAGATTATCTAAAGTACGGAAGGAAACACTAACTAGGTAGGGATGTAGAAAACATTGAACTTAAGTAAACTGATTGTTTCAGGATCCAGGAGAGATAGTAAAAGTAATGAATGAAATTGAAAGAAATGCAAAATATTTATTTTAATGTGCTAAAAAACAAGGAAAAAACACATCCAATTTCGGGCCCTTGCTTAAACAAAATGTTACTTACACAGACGACAGCAAAAAATGAGTGAGATGCTAAAGTCTCAGTATGACTCCGTGTTTAGTGAACCATTAATTAAACTAAAGATCTACAATCCGATTGAATTTTTAATGAACGAGCTTCGAAACCCTGTTAATGTGTGCCAAGCTTCTGACATAACCGTAACTCCACCGGACATTGCAAAAACAGCTGACAACATGCCCATGAACTCCTCCCACGGCCCAGACTCGTGTAACTCCAATTTCATAAAGACCTGCAAGAAACCCCTTTCGTGTGCTATGGAGAAGGAGCCTGACACTGGTATCATCTCACCCTCACTAAAATCAATGGATATAGCCCCATTCCCTAAAGGAAGCAGGAAAACATTAGCAAAGAATTATAGCTTGATAGCTCTAACGTCACACATCAAAAAATCCTTGAAAGGGTTCTTAGAAGCATTATCACCGACCTCTTGGATTCCGAACAATTGCACAATCCAGGACAACATGGTTTTAGAGCAGGTCGCGCCTGCCTCTCGCAGCTACTGGATCACTATGACATGGTCTCGGATGCACTGGACGACAAACACAATCAGATGAAGTATACTGACTGCAAAAGCCTTCGATAAGTACGATCATGGTATAATAATGCTCAAAATGCGCTCTAAAGAAAAAGTTGGCAGATGGCTCTTCAACTTTCAAACCAATAGAACACAAAGAGTAATGGTAAGCAGAGTTAAGTCGGAGGCTGTCACAGCGAAAAGTTTTGTTCCACAAGGTACAGTACTCGTCCTGACGTAGACAGAGATATAATCCACAGCAATATGTCTTGTTTTGTAGAAGATACTAGAATCTGGATGAGAGTGCCTTCCATTGAGAACACGTTAAATCTGTAAGAGGATATAAACTAAGTTTTCCTATAGGCTACGGAAAACAATATGATGTTCAATGAGGAAGAATTTCAGTAACTCCGTTGTGGAAAAACTTGAGGAAATAATAGTTAGAATGGAGTATACTACAAACAATAACCGCACAATAGAGTGAAAAACTAATGTGAAGGACTTGGGAGTGTTACTATCAGAGAATCTCACCTTCAAGGATCACATCTACGAGGAAAATGATAGGAAGGATAATGAGAACTTTCAAAAGAAGGGATGTTAGGCCAATGATCTTTTTTAAGTCACTTGTTCTCTCTAGGCTGGACTACTGCTGTACACTAACAGCTCCATTCAAGGAGGGTGAAATCGCAGACCTAGAGAATGTACAAAGAACCTTCACTGCACATATAAGTTTAGTCAAGCACCTTAATTACTGGAGTCTCTTGACTTGTTCTTCCTGAGCAGAGGACATACATCATTATCAATATCTGAAAAATCCTAAAGGGATTGGTTCTAAATCAGAAAACTGAATCACTCTCTATGCCAGGAAAAGACTAGGCAGACGGAACATATCTCCGATGAAAAGCAGGGATTTCATAAGTACAAAAAGATGAAACACAATAAGTGTCTGGCGCCCAAGACTATTCAACGGCCTCCTACCATGTATAAAGGAAATTACCAATAGACCCTTGGCTGCCTTTAAGAGGGAACTGATCAGATATCCTCAAGTCAGTACACTACTAGCTTGACTGTGGTTTGTACATTGGATTACGTGCGGCCAGCAGTAACAGCCTGGTTGATCAAGCCCTGGACCATCGAGAGGCCTGCTCAAAACTGGGCCTTAGGGGCGTTGACCCTTGGAAAGACCTCCAGGTAGATTACAGGTAGATATAACACTTAGTTTGATTATGGAGAAAGAATTTACCACTTCTAGTTAGTTGATTTTAATTTTAACACTTAGTAATTATAGAATTATT
>WNWK01012143.1:10000-20000 GCA_009830355.1 Cherax destructor | reverse complement strand
TTAGTAAAGTGGAATTATTGTAATATGTATTGGAGGAATTAATTTTCTCATAAGGAAAATGTATTACACACCCAGAAAAATAACAAATTTGAATAAATATATGTGTACAAAATAGGAGAAAAAAATGGGGAGGATGGTAGTGAGATGGACCAGCTGGTTTGTGACTTTCTCTAATTTTGTAGTATCCGTTAGTTATATTAACAGTTAAGAGTGAAGTGAAGTGAAGAGGAAAGACATCTGTAAATGTCCAGCTAGAGAATGAAATGCAGGTACCTAGTGACTGGTTGACAGAAAATGTGGCTTTGTAGCTGGAGAACTCCACATTAGCTCTACCACTTGAATTCTTCAATAATTTAGGTTCGCCTCCTAGTATATGTATTACGAACCACACAACAGGTAAGGTTACTTGATATTTGCCAATTTTCATTGTGATCTTCCTGTGGGAGGCTTTAGGATATACCACCAATTTAATAAATTGGTAAGTAATAATTTATATCCTTAATATGAAATGATGTGATTAATAATTGTAACCTAGTAGGCAAAACATAATACCTCAATAAGTAAAGTACATTTAAATTCTTAATTATACAATTAATTTAAGTCAGTTTTACTGGCAGATTTTTTCATCATAAATATACAGGAACCATATGGTCCTAGTCCAGGGTCCCGGAGGTAGTAAGGGAGCTTGAGACAGTGGGCATCGAAGGAGAGATATTGTCTGCATACCCAGTGTTCCTGAAGGCCCAGTAATCCTCCAGGACACATAAACTCTTGTAAGTTGAAGTTCAGTATTGCGTGTTCTTCCCGAATGTGGGTGAAAGGTTAATTCAAGATTGTTCTCGTGAAAATCCCCCACATAATCTTGTCCCCTATTGGTCCTTTGAACAAGATATGATCTGGGTAAAAACGAATTGGAGATGATCGGTTATGATCAAGTAATTAAAATATATCAATGTGGAGTGTCAATAATAAATTTAGTAATTTGTTGGTGTCTACTAAAAATAATAATTTAATAATGTACATTTTGTGACTAAAAAGATAGTAGTTCACAATAAAAATTAATAATGTAACATATATAGTGTGACAATAAAGAGAGTGGTCCACAATGATTAATATTTACTAAATAATTAATATTTTCCAATGTGTAGTAAAAATAATATTATAATTGTTATTTAAGTAGCTAAGCCCAAATAGGGCTAGTATTTATGATTGTACTTAAGTTGCTAAGCCCACATGGGGCTAGGATTTATAAATGTCTTATACATAATCAACATACTAAGCCAAAAAATTTGGCTAGTGTTTATTGAAGGTAATTTGTATTAATCATAAAAAGTGTGTCAGTGTGTGTGCAACACAGTGTTACTTAAGTGTTTTATGAATTAATCTAATGATAAACTATAGAGGACTCTAGCAAAGTTAATATATATGGTAAATCCATGGATTTTAAAACAATGAAAGTATTAGTGAATGCAAGGAAATGTAATGTAACTAAAGCTTATTATAAGTGTATGGAAATAATGACTGATGAAACTGTTAACAGCGTTAATTTAATACTGTATTTAGATTCACTGGAAAGTAGATAAGAACTGTACAAATTAGTTTATAAACAGCATGGAGAGAGAGTGCTGAAATTATTTTCAGATGAACAGGAAATGCAAGGCTTGATCACCCAATATTAATCTACGTTTGTTATACTTTACTGCATATTGTGCAATAAAACTTTGATTTGAGTGAGTACCTTCTGTTCTTAACAAACACATTTCCCTTTATTTATCTCTTATATAAAGGAGCTATACATGTTCTCTTGTACTCCATAGGTTCCTTCCCTTCCTCTCAATATGTAGAGAAAAAACTCAAGACCCATCTCTCTCATGATCCCTTCTGCTGCAGCTGATGTGGTCCCTCTCATTCTGTCCACTGACCTCAGCACATCCAAAAACTCGCATCTATTTCTTCCTTACTCCAATAAGATGGCATTCATCCCTCTTCACTGCATGAAACTACTGCCTCAATTTCTTGATTAACATTTAACAGCTTCTCAAAATATTCTTTCCATTTTCCCAACACTTCCACCTCTCCATCTAACATCTTCCCTATTTCGTTTTTAACTACCAAGTTCAATTGCTTTTCAGATTTTTTTATCTCATTAATCAGCATTCAAAATTGTTTTTCATTCACAGTAAAATAAGCTGAAAAGGCCTCACCTATTTTTTAATTGCGTGTGTAACACAATTCACCAATCTTGAATTCTCTCTTTACTCTCCTTATACTCAGACCTCCGTATATCACTTCTACATAGTCAAAACGCCTCATATGTTAACTTTGTCTAATTTTTCTTGGAACTGGTATTTTTGAGTCCTTGATTCCGTTGACTGAAAAATAGTTCTCTTTCAATAAATAACAAAAAGACACAATACCGTCACTGGAACAATACACAAGTAACCCACACATAGAGGAGAGAAGCTTACCACGACGTTTCGGTCCGACTTGGACCATTAACAAAGTCACATTAACAAAAGGAGAGAAGGAGGAAGTATATACAGGTCAGCAGACAGGGACGGGACAAGAGAGGTAGTTGGAAAGGAGGAAGAGAGGTAGTGGTAGAGGTAGTAGTAGTATTGGTAGTGGAGTCAGTCAAAGACTAAGAAAGAGGAGCACTGCTCTCTTTCTCTCATTAGTTTTCACGTTAAAATATTCCTTAATGATAGCAATTGAATTAGTGATTGAATTAAGCAATCAGAGCACAATTTTTGTAAGAAGAAACGCAAGTAAATAAGTATTTATTCAAATCAAATAATTCAAAGTTCTAATACAAAAATCACAATATACAACTTTTTAAAGTAGATAAAAAATTTCTTCTCAAAGTCTGGGAAAAACTTTCCGTTCACCCATTCTCGACTCTGCGTTCCATAAACTCATTACGAGCTTCCATTCTTGACTCATCCTTCAATAAACTTTCTGCTGCTTGCTTCCTTGACTCGACTCTCTATAAAATCTTTTACATCTTTGCCTTTTACATTCATCCCTCCATAAACTCTATCTGTGTTCTCTTCCTTTACTCAGTTTTTCATGAAGGCTTCCCGTTATTTTTACGACTCCTCACTCCTACTTTTCTCCAAGATCCGCATTTGCAAATTTACTTCTCTAGTTCTTTATGGTCCTCTGCAAAGTAAAATCTTTTCCTTTCTCTTACGCCTGGATTCTCAGTAACTCTAATCCAACAAGTCATCCATGAACATCTTACTTCACCGTTCCATGAAAACTGGTTATTCCACAGTTGATGTGACCCTCGTCACTTTGATTTCCAACAAGTGAACGGAAGTGGAAGACGGTAGGTTCATCCCTCGCCACGAATCTACTTTTTGAAACTTTCGCAATGGAAAAAAAATAGTTACTCTTATCGTTTCTTATTTATTACTTTTTTCCTATATTTAGCTCTGCTTACTATGGAACACAGTTCCAGTATGAGACTACCTAATAATTCAAAATTGTTAACTATTTCCATATTAGTTATATAAATTTCTGGTCCTCTTTCCTCACTAACTTGAATAGCAATTTCTGCTATCCCTTCATTGCCTGCATTCATTCCCTGCTTCCACTACCAGCAAGCATTGTTCAATACACAGCCTGCATCCACTGCCTGCATCAATTGTCTATCCTTATTGCCCTCATCCGTTGCCCACATCACTTTCTGCATCTATTGCCCACACACAATGTATGCATTCAACGTTTGCGTTGTCTGCCTGCATTTGTTGTCTATTCCTAATGATGAGATCCACCAAAATAAGCTGAAATATCCTTAATCATATTCAGTAAAGATACACCTCAGCCCTGTCAAACCCTCAGCCCTGTCAAACCCTCAGCCCTGTCAAACCCTCAGCCCTGTCAAACCCTCAGAGAGCATTTGACAAGGCTGGATCCTTCTTATGGAAATAAAAAATAGAAAATTCAATAATAATATAATAAGATAAAAAAAATTATTAATCATTAAAATTAGTAAAAGAATATAAAACATTCAAACATGAAATTAATCCTACTTTAAGAAAAATGAAAAAAAATATATAAATAATTAGTGATCCAAAGATAATATGAACACAATGATGTAAGGTAGTGTATAATGGTGCCGTGCCGATGGTCTGGGCACGTAGCTTGGAATTGTGGTTTGTAATGCCAAGCCGTTGTTGATGATGGAGGGAGGGTCACTGATGGTCTTGACTGTTGAAAGCAGAAGACAGTGTCCCCAACAAAAGTAGATTGTTATCATGAAAGGTTGACTGTGATCCTCTGACCACCACAACACTTTTGAAGCAGTTAAGATGCCAGTAAAGAACCACCATGAATGCTGTTGTGGTTATAACTGGGAGAAGGTTGCATGAATGGTGTGTAGCTGACTGGATGGTCGGCTAAGTGTGAAAGGGAGACCAGTGTAGGTAGAGAGGTGATGTCTATGATCTTGGCCATATCACTGCTACACTTATTTTATCTAGCATGTGCCGGATGACACGAGCCAAAAATCCAGGCTAAAATGAAGAAAACCTACAGTTACACACTACTCGATAACTTACACGATAGGCGTATGGCCTTCAAAAGAAATGGTTAGGATTAAAAGATGGCATCACTACGTAAAAGCAAAACAAGGCAGGATTAAATTTAAGTCTAAAACCATAAATAAGAGTGAAGCTCTTAAGACCAACTTAATCCCAAAACATTATAAATTAGACAGGAGCAGAACGAATACTTACAGATTTGATGGGAGCCGCAAGTCAAGTGACTAACCACAGGTCGGAGACGCACTCGTCACCTCCCACTGGGTGCAGAAGTTAGTGGGAACTATGCACCCACCCTAACTGAACAAGCATACTACCCACCAAACTACCACCACCATTCATTCATACTCCCCTCACTTCAATCTAATGAACTTTTCCCTCAGCCACTGAGACAGCTGGCTACAATTGGATTCCTCCAACTTGGTATATTTATACACCATAGGAAGGTGTTTAAATATACCTAGTTGGATTAATCTTATTGTAGCCAGAAATTCGCCTCTTAGCCCTCGTATGGGACAGACGTGCTGGTTCTGACTCTTGGTGACTACTTGGTGAAATAACCCATTTTCTGCAAAATGGCGACTGGACTAAGGAGGAGAGTAGAAACGGTGTGTGTTGAGTTTATATGTGGTGCTATGTACCCATGAATGCTGTTGTGGTGTTGCCGGCTATCCTGAGGGATACATATGGCCTGGACAACGAGGAGATCTACGGTATAGCGTTAAATGGCACTACACGTATATTCATGAAGATGGCAGAACCGGGGGCGTACAACCGTGTCATTGAGAAATACCAGGACATCTTGGTACTTGTAAATTCAAGTTTGGAGGTGAGATTAAAGGATGTGTCCAAGTATTATACTTGGGTTAGAATTCGTAATGTGCCATTTGAGGCTGATGATTTTGATGTCAGGCATGTTTTCCAAGATTACGGAATTATACATGCAACGACAGTGGGCAGGTGGACTGAAGGCTTCTACATGGGACTTCTGGAGGACTCCTACACCCTGAAAATGACGATCCGGAGGCCTATTCCATCATATGTCATCTTGCCCAATTTTAAAACACAGGTGTAAGTGACATATGCAGGACAAAGGCAAACCTGCAGGATTTGTGGTTCATACCAACATATGGCTGCAGCATGCGAGAAATGACAAGTTCAACAACCAAGCGGTAGGACTGTGGTAGGGGTGATGGCTGAGGAGCCAAGTAAGGGTGTGGCGTATGGGGTTGTGGCCCCTATGGGAGCATGGAGTGACATTGTGGATGGCACAGGGGAGGTGTGCCTAACTTTGCCTGCAGAGACGCAGGAGACTGTAGGTGTGGGGGTGGAAGGACCAGGGTGTGACATTGGACATGGGAATGGAGTTGCCTATCCAAGATGTGATAAAGGGACTGATGGACAGTCCCCTGGAAGAGGTGTCTCTGGAGGGTGGTGTTAATGATGTAGGAGATTTAGTGGGTATTGTCATGAATTAGGAGATAGTCCTCTGCAGGAAGGTTTGGTGGTGGGGGAGGTTAGGGTATCCGTGCACAAAGAGGAGAGTGTTGACTGCATGGAAGGGACTGAAGAGACAAGAAGGCAGTCAGTGGGGGCGTCGGACAGCGACAATGTCCTTACTCCGGCCCAAAGAACATGCAAAAAGGTGTGGGTGGATGTGGTACACAGGAGTAATGGAGGAGCGAAGGGATCGGATGGGACTAGAGGGGTGCAGAGTGTAGTTAAGGAAGGGGGTCAGCAAAAGAGTATTGTATCAAGGCCACAAAGGTCCAAAGGTAAGCCCCCTCTAATATATTTAGGTGTTTAACCTTTAATGTAAATGACCTTTGGGCCGAGGTGAAGTGTACGTGGGTGGAGGGGACGCTGAGACGGTATGCTCTTGATGTGTGTTTCTTACAAGAACACATTTATAGGTTTGGCAGAGACTTGTTCTTGAAAGGTTACAGTGTGTATGCTGGGTGTTCTGGCAGATTAAAGGGTGGGGTTGCAATAGCGGTAAAAGAGGTCAGCCCATTTAGGTTGATGAAATGGGAGGAGGGGGTGGGGGAGGATTGTGAGGGTGGATGGGATGTGGGGGAGGTAAGGGTGTGTTTCATAGGGTGTACATGCCTGCCGGTAGTACTAGGAGGGTAAAAGAAGATTTTCTGAGGGAATTTTTGGTTTTCCATATGGGATGATTACCAGCGGTAACTATAATAGGAGGGGATTGGAATAGTGTCATAAGGAAGAAGGATGTTGAACAGAGGGGGCGGGATGTGTGCTGGGTGTACTAAGAGAAGTTCTGGGTAATGCGGGGATGGTAGACGTGGTGGGGGGGGGAGGTTGGCAAGTGCAACACACCTTTATTACAAGGGAGTATGCAGCACTGTTAGACAGGGTTTATGTAACGAGGGAAGTGGTGGTGGGGAGGGCACAAATGTTAGATGTGGGGTTTTCAGGTCATAGGGGGTGTTAGTGGATGTGGGATGGGAGGGAATAGTAAGGTGGATAGAGGTTACTGGAAACTAAATGTGAGATTACTAGAGGGGTAGAAGGAAATACAGGTTTTGCTGAGTGGTGGTTACCTGTGTGGGCTAGGGGAATACTTAGTGAGAATATAGTGGAATGGTGGGAAATGTGTGCAAAACTGGGTATAAGGGAAATATTATAAGGTAAGGGGCAGGGAGAAAAGCATTTGGAGGTATGGCTTGCAGAAGTATCTTGAGGGGCAGTTGAATAGTTGTTACGAAGGGGGAGGGAAATACCCGGTGGCAGAGATAGGGGTTTTGCAAGATCAGTTGTGAGAGATACAAAATGAAAGGTTTGATGTTGTAAGGTTGCAGGGGAATAATGGAAGACATGTTATGGGGTGACAGGCTGTCTGCACATGTCTTAAGAAATTTTAGGAAAAGGCAGAGGGAAATGACTGTGATGGGGTTGGAGGTGGGTAATGAGGTGAATGGGTATGTGGAAGGGCAAAGGTTGGAAACAACAGAGGCGATGAGCATATATCTTGTCAGGTGGTTTGAGTGTTATATGCAAAAGGGAGAAAATGGGGGGAGGGAGGGGTGAATCTTGGTGGAGGGTATTTCAAGGGGAATGGAGAGAAAAGATAGGGAGGACATGGAGGGAGTGATTAGTGAGGATAAGGTGTGGATGGCGGTGCAAGGTATGAGCAGAAAGAAAATGCCGGGTATAGATGGTGTCCCCAATGATTTCTATTTGATGAATTGGGGGAGTGTAAAGGAATGTATGGTGAGTTTGTTCAATTGGATGAAAGAGACAGGAAGTATGGGAAGAACTCAGCGTACAGGGGTGGTAGTGTTAGTTTAAAAGGGTGAGGGAGGGGTGACAATAAGGGATTATAGAGCGCTATCGATGATGTGTGCAAACTATAATTTTTTTTGCGAAAGTGTTGGGTAATAGAATGAAAAGAGTGCTTCATGGTATCATCGAACAGGGGCAGTATGGAAAACCAGGTCACAGCATGAATGGAGGACATGGGAGGATCAGGGAGTTTATTGAGAGTTTATCCCACCCATCCAACATCCACTAACACTCCCTATGACCTGAAAACCCCACATCTAATGTTTGTACACTCCCCACCAATACTTCCCTCATTACATAAACACTGTCTAACAGTGCTGCATACTCCCTTGTAATAAAGGTGTGTTCCACTTGCCAACCTCCCCACCACCACGTCTACCATCCCCGCATTACCCAGAACTTCTCTTAGTACACCCAGCACACATCCCGCCCCCTCGGTTCAACGTCCTTCTTCCTTATGACACTATTCCAATCCCCTCCTATTATAGTTACCGCTGGTAATCGTCCCATATGACAGTGTGGAAAGAGATATGTTATGGGAGTTTATGCGTAAACAGGGGTATGGGGAGGAAATCGTAGGTAGGGCAAAGATGTTGTATAGGGACGCATATGTGAGAGTGCAAGTGAATGGACGTATAGGAAAGAAGTTAGGATAGATAAGGGTCTGTGACAGTGGTGCCCCTTGTCGCAAATCCTGTTTGCATGTATACATAACCCTTTTTATAATCTAATTGTGGAAGGGTTATGGGAGGGGCGAGCGGGGCGGGGATGTGAAACTGGAATAGTGGGGTATGTAGATGACACAACTGTCTTGGTGGGAGGGGAAGAGGGCCTCAGAAATGTGGGAAGGATTTTTAGTATATTTGGGAAAGCGACAGGTATGTCAGTCAATGGGGCCAAGTCTGAGTTGTTGGAGGTAGACACATGGGTGGGGGGTATGGGGGCGAGGTATGGGTTCCCAGTTGTGGGGCGGTTAAAGATTTGTGAGATTGTTTATATGAATGATACACAGGAAGCTAGGAGAGTAAATTCGACAGGAGTGGTGGGAGGGACTATGCGTAGGATGGAGGCCGAGGGACCTAGCTTTACAGCAGCGTGTGATTGTGGTGAATATGATATATGATATGAATAGTAGATTATGGCATACTGCAGCGGTATTCCCATTGATGCCGGAGGATGTGAAGGGTTTGGGAAAAAGGGTCTTAAGGTATGTCTGGGGTTATTGTAAACATTGGTTACTTAAGGAAGTGGTGATGCAAAGGGTGGGGTTAGGGGGATTGGGGCTGATACCAATAGCCACACGAGTGAGGTGCGTGTATGTGAAGCAATGCTATGTGAGGAAAGGAGAGGAGGGGGTGCAGGGAGGGCAGGGTGATGAGAAACCTGCAGAAGTGGTGGAAGGGGAAGGAATTGAAGCAATGTGAGGATTGACTGAGGTGTTTATTAGCTGTGAGGGAGCCTGAGAGGATAAAGGCAAGAGTATTGGGGAAGGTAGGGGAGGCAAGGAACTTAGTAGCGGGGGTTGCAGTGTATCCGGTGTATAACTGGGAGGGGATATGAAGGGGTTGAGCAAGATGAAATTGAAGGCAAAGGTGAGGAAGTTGATTGTTAGGTTCTTACATAGAGTGGTAGCTTCTAAATCAATTCTGTATAAGATGGGATTGGTAGGGGCATCAGCGTGTAGCAGGTATGGAATGGAGGAAACAGCTTATCATGCCATTTACTTTTGTGAAAGTTTTGATACAGTAAGGGTGTGGATTGGGAGGATTATACACATGTTGAGGGGTAATACAGACATTAAGGGCATTGAGTTTGGATATTGGGGGTGTGAGTGGGGACGAAAGGGGACGAAAGGCGGGCGTTGAAGTATGTCGTGGTGGATTTCTTGTATGTATCATGGGTGATGAGGGAGGTGCAGGGTGATGTCGGAATTAAGACCATAGCGGGTAACATGTATAGACCGAGATGTAGGAATAGTGTAATTTATGGGGGAACATGGGATGTACATTTCCCGGAAAGCTATAGGACTATGACGATCAGGGATTTATTAGAGGTGAGATGAGGGGAACCTCTTAAATGGGCTTGTCTAAAGGAAGGGGGGTGATTGATGAATGAAAGGGTAGGGCAGTGGATTTAGAGTATATTCG